>PVJN01027784.1:0-27528 GCA_004026805.1 Lasiurus borealis
ACAGCGATGATTAACTCTCAGCTGCAGCCTTCAAGGGCGAAGTAAGCAATCTGTGGACATTCTGAGTGTTGGATGCAGGTGAGCCTGGAAGAAGGACCAAGAGGGAACTGTATTCAGGCTGAGCATCGAGGGAAAAGATGTGGCTGCCTCTTTGAAGGGTTGAAGGCCCAAACCATTCTGCTGATGGTGGGTCCCAAACTGCCTTCCATCCTTTAAAGGATAAAGACTAACCCCCAGTCAGAGTGAGGATCAGGGTCTGGCTCCGTGTGCTCCTGCCTTTAAGAAGCTGACCCTGGAGAGTCTGTGTGAGAGAGCACCATGGTGATGGGTGGGGTGTCTAAACATGAGGCCCCTGAGCTGACCCCCAGGCCTGCTGTCTAAAGCACCTGGTCAGATGCAGACAAGCACCCTGAACTTTCTCACTTTGTGAGAAAGATGTCAGCAGATAGTGGGACGAGTCACCCACATCAGCATTCCAGAGGGCTTTTCCCCGAGAGTCACTGGTCCAATGGAGAGATTTGTGTGGACAAATCTCTGGCTCTGGGCTCCATCCACACCCAACTTCCCACCAGGCTGAGGGGAGGTGGGGTCAGGAAGGACCATATAAAGAAAAGACTCTCTTCCTCAGCAGGACAGGGCCCACCCAGATGCCCACATAGATGCTTAACCACCTTTTGCAGCTACAGAGATAAGTACTCACAATTAGGCATGTGATTTTAGGGAGACCCCTAAAGTCTCAGGATAAGAACCCCAACTTTATGACATAGGTTACTTTTCTGTCATTAGTCTTCCGGCTCAAACCAAAAAAACTTCCTGGTGTCATTAGAGAGAGCTGGTACCCAGCCCCACCATGATGGGAGAGGGTTTGGAGACGTTGCTTCCAAGTTACAACTGTGATTCTCTGCTTTGAGGGGTGTCACCGCCCCAGAGACGAAGGGGAGCGGCCTCTCTTGTCATCAGATCCAGGAGATGCCAGGCAGGAGGCGGATTTCACACCCAAAGTGTGTCTCTCACGGCGGAAAACCTCAGTATCGATTCATCACTTATTGTTTCTCCAGTTCCAAAGATGGATTGTGCAGATATGTAAAATAAGTGTAACAAATAAAGGAAATACATTTAAAATGTACAAGAATTGGCCCATTTGGCCATATTTCACCTCAATTTTATATGCTGTCAAATATCCTTGAAATACATGTGCGCTAAGCATGACAAATATATAGAAACTAAAGCTCTATTATTTTGCTGTAATGGACCAGGGGAGTAGCGCTGGAATAATATTCTTCTGTCTGCAATAAAGGCTTTTCTCTGAAGCTGTCTTAATGCTGTGAACAACAGCCAGAGCTCTCTCGAGGGCTTCCTCCTTTGAATTACTTCTCCTCTTCCAGGCCTTCCGCCGTGATGAGTTTGGCAACCACCTTGGTGGGTGGTGGGACCCGGCCTGCGATGTGGAAGGGTGAGGAGACGATGAGTGGGTGTGAGGTGTCCACCTGGCACTACAGTGTCTGTGTGGCAGGCACCCCCCACCCCATAGCCCCAGCCCCCACTCTCGGAGATACACCTCATCTATCAGCATCCCCACTCAGCAGCAGGCCTCGGGAAAAGCGGACACACTCTCAGCTTGAGAGGTTGGCTTCAAGTAATGGAGGATGGCAGCTACAGGCTTGGAAGGGGTGGCATGCCTCGGGGGATTGGCATCTGCTTCAGACAGGTCAGAGCTGTGCTCTGCCATCCCTTGGCTGTGTGCTTTTGGAAGGTCACATGACCTCTCTGAGACTCGCTTTCCTTGGCTATAAAAGGAGTAACAATGCAAACCTTCTAAAATTGTGGCCACCCCATTGTGCAGTTTTGGGGGAGCCACTTGCATTGTGCTCCACGCAGATGGTGCTCCCTGAAGTGGCAGAGCAGGGATTCGAATCTAAGCCTGGTCCCACTGTCCTCTCTTTAAAGCACTCCGCAAAGCAGCCCACTGTGGGCCTCTTCCAAATCCAACATTCTAGAACGAGTTGTGCCTGGCTCCGTTATCTTGGGAAAGTTGCTTCATGTCTGCCTCCCTTCCTAGTCCATGGAAGAGCGGTGATAACAGAGCAGACTGCAGAGGGTGCTGTGAGGATTAAGCCTGATCATTTGAGTCTGAGCCTTTATTGGTCAGTGTGTAGTGAATGACAGGTGTTCAGAGTGTTAGTTTCCACGGGGCAATGGACAGCCGGAGTGAGCGTACGGCCCTCACGAGGCTGGGAGCAACAGTTAGACGCAGTGCACCAGCCGCACCCACAGCCATGCGGGTTGATTGCAAAACTGCCGGACGGAAGTTCCTTTAGGTGCATTAAAAATGCACACGTGCAAACCAGCGATAAGCATTTCACAAAGAAACATACAACTGGAAGGACGCACATCAAGCAAACCAGAAGTGCTGCCTGCGGGAGAGAAGAGATGGAGTGGGAACTGAGGATGAAGGTGGATGCGGAGATAAATAAGACAAAACTCACGTTATTACAAGTCTCTGGACACCACTCTTTTCCAGAGCCAACAGGTTAGGGTTCCCCTGGGACTGAGCACCGTGGAGTTTCAGAGCTGGGGGTACCTCAGAAACCATCTAGGGTGCCCACCTCCCAGACAGCGGGAGGAGAGTGGATGACATGGCCTGTGAGCACATCCTATATAATCAAGATGTAATATGCAAACGTTGCCGTGAAGCATGACCGACCACATAACAATCAGATCACGGATCAGCGGGAGAGTGAGGCAGCAAGCTACAAGCAGGCAGCAGAGAGCCATAGGGGAGGGCAGGGCAACAAGCTAGGAGGGGGTTAGGGAATGGAGGGAACTACGGGAAGGCAGGGCATCGGATGGAGAGCTACAGGAGGGCGGCAGTGAGCTACTGGAGAGCTACTGGTGCACGGATTCGTGTGCAGGGCTACTACTAGTCTTTAATAAGAAGGGTGTGGAGGGCATCAGGGAAACAGGGGTGGGGGAAGTCCTGCATCAGGGCCAATGCAGCTGTGAGAAAGGAGGTGTGAGAGATGGAGAGTTCCCCCAGAGAGACCCTGCACCCCTAGGACTCATTTTTCTTATTCATTACCTGTCTCCCATTAAGACATAAGCTCCGTGAAAGCAGGGCCTTGAGCTGTCCTGCTAACGCCTAGGACAGTGTTCTGTATATAGTGGGTGCTCAAGGCACATTTGTTGAATATATGAACTGACTTGTGAGGCAGGCATTTTCATTCCCATTTTAGAGGTGAGCAAACTGGAGATAGGAAAGCCGTAGTTATGTGTCAAGCTCTCAAGGATAAACCTTCCCACCATGTGCCAGAAATCATTACTTTTCAAAATTTACCTGTCTAGGCATGGTTGGTGCAGTCCAATTTTTAGGACCTGGCTATATGGGACCGGGCAAGGGAAAAATAATCTTTACTGAACTCTTATCACATTTGAGCACCATTTTAGGGACATGACCTGCGTCGGGGAGGCAGACCACTGTTGTAGCTATGTGCGTGGGCTCTGGGCTCAAACTGCCAGGTTTGAGGTTCGGTTCTCTCACTTTTGCCAGCTGTTCAACCTTGTGCCACTCGTTTAACTTCTCAGAGTTTCCATTCCCCTGTCTCTGGAAGGTTGGTTTTGTTGCAAATCATTGTCTCTAATATTTATTCTGCTCTCTCTCACTCCTTTCCTCCTTTCTTTCTCTTCTTTTGTAATAGAATTGGTGAGTTTTAGCTGGGCACATGGTGACCAGGGAAAGACTACATTTCCCATACTCCTGTGCTGCTAGGGGTGTCCATGTGATTGTATTCTGACCAATAAGATTTAAGAGGAGGTTATGGAAACAACTTCCAGGTCAGACCCTTGAAAGAATAGGGTAGATCCTTTACTTGGTTTCTGGTGGTGAGAAGGCTGGAGCAGGAGATGGAAATCACCTGTGCCATAACCTTGAAGAAGGCTCTGACCCTGACATTGTGAAGCTGCCTTAGGAGCCCTGAATCCACTGTTATCCGAGAGAGAAATTTCATCGTGTTTAAAGCTTTTGTTCATTTGGCCTTTGCTATGGCAGCTGCGTCTGTATCTTCACTAAAACTAGTTTTGCACCAGAGTGGAGCACGGTTATAAATTCAGTTAAAAAAGAAAAGAAATTATGATGTGAAAATGGTGCACAAAAGTAAGGGGCCACGAACCCAGCTGATGACCTCTCTCACAGCCACTGTCTTCTTCCCTCTCCCATGCACTCTGCCTCCTCCCCAGGGGGGTGGGAGGGGAGAGAATGTTCTGGCAGGACCAAGGGGAACTAGGACCCGGTCTTGAGCACCTCATGGCCTGCAGCGTGTGAATCCCGACCATGCCATGTCTGTCTGTGTGACCTTAGGCAGGTCACTTCTCTCTGCGGGCCAGTCTTCAGCCATAATAGCAATGCCTCCCTCAAGGTCTAGATGACAGAAGAACACAGAATGCTTACAACAGTGCCTGGCACAGAGTAAGTGCTAAATCAATGTCAGTTCCTGGGTTAAGGTGACTCATGCAAACTGCTGACGTTGGAGTGGCTTTGTACACAATTATTTCTTCCTGACTCCTGTCACAGGCTGCTGTCCCCTGGGCAGCCCTTCTCCAGCTGTGTTGTCCAAGGTCTTGAGAAAGGGAAGAAGGAGATGGAGGCTGTTTGGAAGGACCAGACCTGGAAGTAAGGGACATCCCCTCGGCCCAGTCCTATTGGTCAGAAGCCGTCTATGGCACAACCACACGACAAGGCGGGGTGCTGGGCAGTGTCGCTCACCATGTGCCTGGCAGAGGGAACAGAGTCTTGGCTACATCTGGACTATAATCCTGGTTCGGTCCCCTGTATATTGTGTGATTCTTTACCCGTTTCTCCGTCTCTCTGAGGCTTGGTTTCCTCATTATATTCTGCTCTATCTCTCCCTCCCTTCCTCCTTTCTTTCTCTTCTTTTGTAATAGAGTTGGTGGTTTTAGCTGGGCACATGGTCACCAAGGAAAAACTACATTTCCCATATGCCTGTGCTGCCAGGTGTGTCCATGTGATGCCTGTTTTATTCTGATGACGTTCATATAGGCAAAGGGCAGTTCGAGGTGCCTGGTGCATGGAGGACGTTTGGAGAATTATCATTTTCCTTCCTTTCTTTGTTCACCAGGCTTCCTCTTCCCACCATCTCCACCTTCCCCCTCGCCCATTCCCACTCCTCTGTTCTCTCTGCTTCCTTCCCCTGCAGTGAGCAGGGGATAGCTGGTGGTGGCCTGTCCACAATCACTGAACTTGCCCATTTTTAACCAAAGGGATCCGGTTGCCAAGGAAAATCCCGAGAGATAAGATGGTAGCGTGGAGTGGGTGACTGGAGCCACGTCCCCTGGTCCCCAATCTAAATCTCGGAGAAAACCATTAGCAGGCCCTGAAGCTCAGAGACAAATGGCCAGGCAGGGAGATCAATGTTATTTTTCCACAAGTTGAATTCATAAGGGTTTATGGCAAAATCGATGCAAATCTTCATGAATAACGTGATGGCAGGTGCACTTTAAAGAATAAAGAGGGGTGAGGAACTGAAGAAGCCTCAGTGGGTCAGGAGGGAAGGTGGGGTTCCAGGAGGGAGGCCCCCCTTCCCCCACCTAGCAGCCCTGGGATTGGTCCTTCCTGCAGCACAACAGGCCACAGCCTCTCTGGACACCCGGAGGGGCAGGGTATGAGGAGCAGGGCGGAGTTCAGAAGAGATGAAATGCCTTTGAGGGCTTACGTTGAGCTTCATGCTTTCTGTCCTTAGTGGGTTCTCGAAAGCACTCTGAGAGCTCAATCCTGTCCTAACCCCCAGGTCACAGCCCAGGAAACTGGGGCTCAGAGGGGTGAAGCCACTTGCCTGGCATCACAGGATTCATAACTAGCGATGTCTGAATTCAAGTCCAGGTTCTCTCTGGTGCCGAGGCCAGAGTGACTTTAAAATAAGCATGGCCTCTCTGTCCTGTGCTTTCCCACCCCTGGGCCTTCCCACCTGTGGTGCCCTCTGGCCGGGGTGCCCGCTCCTCTGTCTTGCAGCCCTCACCACCCGGCTGTTGTGTTGCCGCTGAAGCTGCCAGCATCCGTGATGTCTCCTGCAGTCTTCGGCATCCCCTCCTGGTGGGATTTTGTGTAAGTGTCCAGTGGGGACCCTGTGATGCTGTCTAGGGAGTATTTGTCCTCCTGGCTCCTGACCTATGCTGGGAGCTACCCAGGGCTGGACCGTAAACTACCCGACTCTCTCTCTTTCAATCCACACACCTGAATACCAGCACTGACATTCATCCTTCTGTTCTTACATTCTTTCAACCACCCATTCAAGCATCCACTTATCCATCTGGCCTGCACCCATGCATCCATCCATTCATCCATCCATCCATATGTCCTTCCTTCCCTCCCTCTTTCCTTCCCTTCCTTGTTCCTTCCGTCCTTCTCTTTTCCCTCCCTCCCTTCCTTTCTTCCTTCCATTTCTAGGTAGTTCCCAGGACTTGAAAATTATTGAATTTATTCCGACACATGCTACAACATGGATGAACCGTGAAGACATTAAGCTAAGCCAAACAAGCCATCACAAAAGGAAAAGCACTCTCTAGTTGCACTCATGTGAGGCTCTTAGCGCAGTCACTCTCATAGACACAGAAAGGAGAATCCTGGTCGCCAGGGGCTGGGGGTGGGGGATGGGGAGTCACTGTAATGGAGATGGAGTTTCATCGCTGTAAGATGCAGAAGTTCTGGAGATGGCTGATGGTGATAGTTACACAACAATGTGAATGTACTTAATGCCACTGAACTGACCAGTTAAAATGGTAAATTGTATGTTGTGTATATGTTACCCCAATTAAAAACAAGTGAATTAATTTAGAACATTATCCAATTTCCCAAGGAGGCTGCTGTACCCCTTATACAGAATGCCATCCCGTTCCTGCCTCTTCTAATCTGAACTATTGGTCAAGCTCCATACGTCCTCCCTCCCCAGCACACCGCAGTCTCTCCGGCTCTCCTGTCTCCAACCTCCCCAATGCTCAGGGTTTCAGATATCATGTTAACCAGGTTTATAGCGACAGCTAACGCACGGCGAGGCATTCTCTCTCTGGACCTGTTCTGCATGTATGTGTGGACCATGGCATGCCGCACTGTGAGCTGTGTACCATTGCTGGCCCCATTCTAAAGAGGAGAATACTGAAGCCCAGGGAAGCTCCGGAACTTTCCCAAGCTCCCCAGTTAGTGTGCCCCAGAGGCAGGACTAGACTCAGCACTGACATGAGGACTTGTCCTTAAAGTTCCTCCATGCTGTTCCCCAAAGCCACACTGGCTTATGTACCCCAGGAACCAAGCTTACATAAGTCTTCTCTCACCAATACCAGGTGAGCCCCCTAAAGAGGGAGGCCGGTGTTTATTCTCATTATTACTCTTGATCCAACATGCACACAAAGGAGGGGCTCGTACCTCAGGGGCGGGGCTTGAGCTTGAGTGGCTGGGGGAGGGGGGATGACCCTTGGGAGCAAAATTGATGGGGGTTTCAAAAATCTTAGTCATCAAGGCAAATCGCATTTCTTTTATAAAAAAATATATTTTATTGATTCTTTACAGAGAGGGATAGAGAATCAGAAACATTGATGAGAGAGAGACATCAATCAGCTGCCTCCTGCACGTCCCCTACTGGGGATGTGCTCTCAACCGAGATACATGCCCTTGATGGGAATTGAGCCCGGGACCCTTTAGTCTGCAGGCCGACACTCTATCCACTGAGCCACACAGGTTTCGGCCAAATCACGTTGCAATGCAGAGTTTTAAAGTATCAAATTTGAGGGAAGACATTGGCGATGAACAAAATATCAAAAATTTAAATAAAGGCAAGATCTGCTTCTTCATGATCCTGCCTCATTTGTCTCCCCTCATCCAGTCCGTTGGGGCCGTTGTTGAGATGGGCGTGTGCTCCGGCATATTTCCGGGGATGACTAACACCATTCCCCTCTGCGCTCACTCACGGGGCAGGGACCGTGTGCTGGGCCGGCACTTCCCGGAACCCAAAGTCAGTCTGCTTGGCAACCTGTTCCCAGGCCTCCTTAGCGGCCTGGCCTTGGGCAAGGTGCTTAATCTCTCTGCACTTCCTTTTCCTCCCCTGTAAAAGGTCCATCTCGTAATAAAAACTGGAGTGCAGCCTTGAGGATTAAACGAGATAAAGCGAGGAGGGAGCTTAGTGTAGTGCCAGATCTCTGGCTCTGAGTGAAACGGTTCATTCAGGAAAACAGAGTTACATGTGAATTTATGTTGGCAGGCGTCAAAAAGCCATCAGCTTTCGCTTTTCCTCTTCTCATTTCCCCATTGACATTTCTTGACCACACCTGACCCTGGGAATTGGCAGCAGCAGAGGGAAGACGTGGGGAATGGGAGAGGGGCTGGTGGGAGGGGGTTGGGGCAGAGCGGTTCTCAGCTTCTCTGCATAAGGCGGCTGACAGCTTCCTGCTTCCGTTTTCCTCTCTCTGGGTCTGGCCCATTGGTTCCTGACGACAGTCGGAGGCATTCCGGTTCTCCAGATGTGTGCCCTATATAGCCCGCCGCACCTCTGGAGGACATGGTGCTGGGGGAAGGATCTGCTTTATCCTTTCTTGCTGTGCGCAGTCCTCAGAGGGCCAGATGCCCAGTGGCCGGTGGCCGTCACATCTGGAAGGCGGCTGAATCTTTTCAGCTAGATGTGTCCAGCGTTGTGGTGATTTGGGGATGCTCCAGGCCCCTGGTCATGGGGAGCAGCGGATGAATGGCCAATCTGATCCCCCTTTGCCTCTCCAAACCAAGAGTAGCTGTTGACTCTGTCTCCTTCACGCAGAGACATTGAAGGAGATTCTCTACTCAGCATGGCCCTGGGTCCCAGGAGTTCTCTGCCCACAAAGCCGCTGGCAGGGTGTCTCCCCGAGCAGTCAGGAAAATAGGACTCAGGCCTCTGGAGGCAGAAGGAAGGGGACAGACATCACTGGACTGTCCCCAGGTTGGTTAGAGAGGCGTTGGCCATCTCATTTATGTGCCAATCCTTAAAGGAATCCTTGGAGAAGTGGCCACGACGGTCTCATAGAGAGCTGGGGAAACGGAGTCAGTGGGGAGGGGAAGGGGTTATATTCAACCACCCAGTCACATTGGGTAATGCCAGGCTCTGCAGCATGGCTTGTTGAGGGTGGCAGTCTGCCCTTCCAGAGACCCCAACTTGCCCTCTTCTCCTGGCTCAGAGGAAGTGGGGAGGAGTGGGGGAAATGTCCACCGCCATGAATGGTGGTCTTGATCAATCCTCATGGCTCCACCTGACACAGCCTCTCCAACCTCGCCCCCCCCCCCCTAACTCTCACTCAAAGGGCAGTTGGGACGTTGGATGACAGGTATAAAGATAAAGGTAAAGAGAACTAGCACTTTCTGAGTGCCAACTGTGTGCCAGGTCCTAGGGTCCCAGTGACTGAAAACAGAGTGCAGAGCGGTGATGTGGCTGGCCAAGGGCTCCCTGGCACATGATTGGCAGTGTGAGGACAGAGTGCCAGGGCTGCCCAGCAGCAAACCCTGCTGTTACAACCAGGCCCCCCAGACTTCAAGTGCCCCTCAATTCAAGGGCCACCTGCTGCCGGAAGTTCCAGAGCCTGGAACCCGGGATTGGCCCTGCAGGAGACTCTCCTTCAGTCCTGTTGGCTTGGCATGCAACTCTGGAGAGGAAGTCACCTCTCTGGGCTTCTGTTGTCTAATCTGCCTCCCCAAAATATTACTCCGACTAGACTTGTTCTGTAAGGGGAGCCATTAGACCCAACCACCACTTACACAACCATAGGCTCTCTGAGACCTGATGGGGGAGAGAGTGCAACCTTCCACTGAGGGCCGCATCTAGAGGGATGAGAAAGTCTCCATGCTCCTGCCACCACGTACTGCTCTTGCGTCCATCGCAGACATTGCTAATCAACAATGGACTCTTTCTCACTGAGCTGCACTTTATCTCAACACCCAGGGTGCCCACCACCAACGGATAGGGTTGGCATGAGCAACAAAGCCCCTTTGCATCCCAGTGCTTCAGCACTCTGGGCAGACAGCCACTTGGCCTCGCGTGCACACCACCCTGCTGGGCCATGCCTTTGCCATCTCGCAGGGTCGTCTGTGATAGTGTCAGCTGCAGGGCCTGAAACGTTCCCGCAGGTGACAAACAAAGGCACTAACCGGTCAGTCTCACCTTGGCATTAAGTCGTGTCCACTGGCATCTTGGAGACCAGACATTCCTTTCTTCTAGAAAGACTGAAGTCCTTCAAACGTAATGTGAGGATTGGTCGTGTCCCCTCCTCACCCTGTGGAGCACCTATAGCTCCTGACTCTCACACGTGACCCTTCCCAGCCCCCATTTCCCTTAATTCGCAGGCACCCTTTTCATCTCCCTTAAACATGTAAATCTGAATAAAAAAAAAACCCAATGAGTCCGCTGGCATGGCTCCATGATTGAATGTTGTCCTATGAACCAGGAGATCATGGTTTCATTCCTAGTCAGGGCATGCGCCAGGGTTGCAGGCTCGATCCCCAGTGTGGGGGGTGCAGGAAACAGCTGATCAATGATTCTCTGTCCTCATGGATGTGTCTATGTCTCTCTCCCTCTCCTTTCCTCTCTGAAATCAATAAAAATATATATATTTTTTAAAATTACCCAATGAAGGCCTAATGAGAGCCCCGTAGAGGAAGACTCTGATATCCTGATCTCAACATTTCACTTTCATTAACGTGGCCTAGAATTTTACTTTCAGGCAATAGGCTGCCATTTAGCTCCAGTGAGAAAATGGGGGCCACTTTTCACACGAGCTGAGTGAGGCCGGCTGTGCTCCTTCCCGTGGCTGTGCCACTGCATGGTGGACACAGGGCAGTGCCCGGCAGCTTCTCCTGGTCCATCTCACCAGCAGAGCCAATGGCTGTTCGCAAAGGAGCTGTATCCCCAGGCCAGCCCAGAGCCTGGCGCAGGCTTAGCCATAGCAGCAACACTATTGCCCAACGCCTCTCTAAGCACAGCACACGCTTTAACGGATTCAGAGTGAGGTGGCCGCTATTTCTCCCCATTGAATGAGGAAGGAAATAGAGCTGGAGAGGGGAACTAAGGCTGTACGTGCAGAGCTGGGGTTTGAAGCCAGCGTGGAGTCTGGGGCCCCTGTCGGGATATTGCGATCATCAGTAGGGCCTGCCCTGTTAGAAATGCCTGCTGCTGCATGCAGGCTGCAGGGAGGGCTTCCTGGAAGTGGCAGGAGAAAGCTGAGAGGGGCAGACCCCCAGCACAGCTCCCCGGCAGCAAGGAGACGCCAAGGAGGGAGCAGGAGGGCAAGAGCCATGTGGAGGTGAAGACCTAGTTTGTGACAATAAATAACAGGCCGTGTCCTTTCTTCAGAAGCAAATTTGCTGCCATGTAACCCAGAAGTCACTAGTCAATATGTTCAATTCAGTGGAGTCAACTCAGTAGGGAAACATCCCAGTTGGGCCAGCGCGTTAGCAGAGGCAGGCATGCGCCTGGCAGAAGGATGGGCTCTCGTGGACACAGCGGAGCGCAGAGATGCTGGGAGCCAGGCTCCAGGAGAAACAGGACAAACAGCATCGGACATGTCGGATTCACTTCTGCTTTTTATCACGTGGACAGTATGGTGCTCACTCCTGTGAACTCCTGGAAGCTGTCCTCCCAGGCCAGCGCCCCTCCCACCCTGTGCCTGCCCCTCTCCCACCGCTACATTGAGCTAGAAGGAAAAGGCACGAACAGTATCTGGAGGATTGAATGAAGGCACACCCGCTCACCCACCCACACACACACCCACTCACCCACCCACATACCCACATATTCACCCACCCACATACACACCCACTCACCCACCTACATACACTCCCACTCACCCACCCACACACAGCCACTCACCCACCCACTTACACAGCCACTCACCCACCCACTTACACACCCACTCACCCACCCACTTACACATCCACTCACCCTCCCACATACCCACATATTCACCCACCCACACACACACTCACCCTCCCACTCACACATCCCCCCACACACACCCACACACATACCCACTCACCCACCCACTTACACATCCCTCACACACACACACTCACCCACCTACATACACACCCACTCACCCACCCACTTACACATCCCCCACACACATACACTCACCCACCCACATACACACCCACTCACCCACCCACATGCTCACCCCCTCAGTCACTTACTCAGTGACAGCCTCACTCCTTCATTCTGGTTTGTACATTCACACTTTCTCCGCCTGGGGACTCGGATGGTGACCAGGTGCAGGAGCAGTGACAGCCGTGGGGTGAGGTCACTGACAGCTGACTCTACAGCCAGGGCTGCCCATGGCGATGGCATGGTCATTCCTAGGGCTGCCCCAGCAGGAGGCTGGGCCTGGGAGAGGCCGAGGTGTGAGTGGGGAAGGCAGGCGGGGTGAGCAGCTGGGGGAGGGGCAACAACTGGGTCAAGAACAGGCTGCACTAGGGAACCTGCTGGGCTCCTGGCTCCTGGGCACCCGCGGTCAGAGTCATGGTGCCCCCCATTAAACATCACTCACTGTTTCTCGGCGCTTGCCCTCTGTGCCTTTGAATGCTTTCCCGTTTCCCTGGGGGTGTGCTGCACCCTATGGACATGGAGGACCAAGGGATGGTGCAGAGTGGGGGTGACATCTGCCGAACGGAGGACTGGTCCAGACAGCCTGGGAGAAGGGCTTTGCGGTGCCCTTGAGAGAGGTGCAAGGCGGCTCACTGCCTGTCTTCTGTGTGGCTCCTGGTCTCAGGAGAACACAGACATCTGCGTTCCTGAAAAGCAGGTACACCTTGGGTCCTTTTTAGTTAGCCCAGGACCCTAAGGACCACAGTCATGGGAAGCAAATCTTGGTAACTATGAAATAAGTCTTGAGAAAAGAATAGTATCTTAGGCTTCTCCATTCCAAGCATCTAGCACAGGGCCTGACAGTGAAGACATTCATTCACTCACTCATTTATTCACTCACTCACTCATTCATTCACTCACTCATTCAATCACTCATTCATTCACCCATTCATTCATTCAACAATACATGTCTCTACTATACTAGTTTGCTACGGCTGCTGTAAAAAAGTACCTCACACCAGGTGGTTTCAAGCAACAGCTGTCTACTCTCCCCCACTTCTGGAGGCTGCAAGTCCCAGATCCAAGTGCCCACAGCCACCCTGTCTCTCTGGGACTCTGGGTGGAGCCCTGCCTTGCCTCTCCCTCACTTCCGGTGGTGGGTGGTGACCGCTGCTCCTGGCTGCTCCTGGCTCCCAGGCAGTGCTGCAGTCTCGCCTCTGTCATCATGTGGTGTCCTCTCGGTGAGTCCAAAGTTCCCCCATTTTTTAAGGACTCAGGACATATTGGATTAGGGCCCCCTTAATGACCTCGACTCAACTTGATTACATTTGCTTTTCAGGTCACATTCAGCGGGGTATGGGGATAGGGCTTCAACATACCTTCTGGAGGGGCTCATGGCAACCCATACCATCTACTCTGTGCCAGGCCAGGTGAGAGGTATTGGAAGACAATACCTGTTGATGGAAGAATCCACTTTTTAATAGCCACCCTCCCCAAACACACACTCACACACACACACATACACACTTCTAGCTGAAAAACGCTGTCACGGGGCTGAGGACCCAGCTCAGCTAGAATATTCCCCAGACCCCGGGTTTGCTGGGAAGGCCCAGCCACCTCTCCAGCTCACCTATCTGGCTGAAGGCCCCCGTGGGGCCTCCCCAGCGCACCTGTAAGCATACAGGAAGCCGTGGACAGAATAAATCTCACTCAGAAATTGTATCCCAGGAAGGAAGTACATTTACTCATTTCAACTTCTTGTTGCAAGACACCTAAGTGAATAAATCCCAGATAAATGTAACTGGGATGGAGGGAGAAGCCACGATAAATGCGGTCCGATCACCCCAAATGAAGACAAAGGCTCCGAGACAATATTAAATTTCATCCCCAAAGGCTCATTTCATCTCGGGCCCCCATTTCCACAAAATCGAGTTTTCCCTGAGCCAGGCCCCTGCTGCTCCCCTCCTCCTCCTCCTCCTCCTCCTGCTCCCTCCCCCAGTAGAGGAGTCCTGCCTCCCTCTCCTGCCAGTCTCCTGGCTTTGTTCTGGTCCCTGCAGGTTCCCTGCTCTGTGGCTCCACAAAGCAGCTGCTCCCCTCCCCCCACAGAAATCCCAAGACGAGGCGATGTCCCCAGTTCTCAGATGGTCAGTTTCCCTGACGCCTCTGCTTGGGTTTCTAGGAGTCGCCCATCTTTAGTCACATCCAGGGCCACTTTGGACCTGTGGGGTCGGAGTCCAGGCCTCAGGAGGGAGGCTGGAAGGTCCACACTGAGAGGTCTTCTGGCCAAAATGCTTAAGCTAGGTCCACTGGAGGGAGGGGGGCAAGAGAAGGTGACAGGATTGCGCTCTGTCTTCTTCTGTTTCCTGTTAACCCCAATAACTGTGTGCCTCATCCCTTCTCTACATCCTGCAGATCTAGTGTCTGAATATCCAGGGAAGGAGGTGGTGGGGAACACACAAAAGGAAGCGGTCAAGGCCTACGACCCTGAGAAGGTCCCAGCTGGTGTGTGAGAACATGTTTGTCCAGTGGATTTACTTCGCTCTCACTGGTCGCCAGCCAGGTGACCTCAGGTGGATTGTTGGTCATGAACATGGATTAGGTGGACTGAGGGTGTCACCCTCTTAATGACACCTCTGAACCGACTGAGCAGGTGGTGAAGGTATTCAGGAGATCCAATGAGATCCCCAGATGTCTGCCATTGGCCCCCACTGTGGGAGAATGTTGTCACCGTCAAGGACTTTGTTACCTGTGCCCAGCCCTTCCCAGATAGGCTGTGGGTGTTGCTCTTGCTCTTGGTAATTGTATGGCAATAGCTGCCATGAATTAGCACCTACTCTGTGCCAATGTCTTTCCATAGCTCATTCATTCATTCATTCATTCTCATTTGAAGGTCTTCTATTTGATAGCTTCTACTTTAGTATGCTGGTTGTTGGTCTGATGGCATGAAGTTTACATTCTACAAGGGAGCAGTATATTCTATTTTACTCTATTATGTCCCAGTGAAGGGAGTTTTATGTTATCATATTATTACAACACTAGTGGCCCAGTACATGAAATTCATGCATGGGGGGAGAAGGGGATGTCCCTCAGCCCAGCCTGCACCCTCTCCAATCTGGGATTTCCCTCTCATCATCCAGAACTGCTGGCTCCCAACTGTTCACCTGCTTGCCTTCTTGATTGCCCCTACCCTCTTCTTCCTGCCACTTGATCACCCCCTCCCTAGCCACTATCTTGTCAGACTGATTGATGCCTAACTGCTCCCCTGCCAGCCTGATTGCCCCTAACTGCCCTCCCCTGCAGGCATGGTCACCCCTAACTGCTCTTCCTGCAGGCCTGGGTCCCCCCCCCCAATTGCCCTCCCCTGCAGGCTTGATCACCCCCACCTGCCCTTCCTTGCAGGCCTGGTCCCTCCCAACTGCCCTCCCCTGTGGGCTATCTTGTGGTGGCCATCTTGTGTTCACATGGGGGCAGCCATCTTTGACCACATGGGGGCAGCCATCTTGTGTGTTGAAGTAATGGCTAATTTTCATATTACTCTTTTATTAGGTAGGATATATTTATACAGTTGGCACTTGAACAACAGCAGATAGGGTTTTAGGGACATAAACCCATGCAGCTAATATCGACTAAATATAGATGGCCCTTCATGTCTGCTGATTCCCTACCATGGAGTTGACTCCTTAACAACTTGGGTTTGGACTTCAGGAGTCAACTGAACTGTGATCATTTGAAAAAAAACAACTCTCATTAAGTGGATCTGCCACATAGTTCAAGGGTCAACTGTATTTGTTTTATGATATAAGGTTTAATTGTATTAAAATTTATTACATAAAGCCCAGAGTAGGTGACATTTATGTTATGTTACACTTCACATCAGATCATACAATTCCCAGTTAGTCCTCATAATAACCTGCCCGGGAAAATACTATGCTATTTGTATTTTAGCTGCGAGGACAAGCTCAGAGAGACGAAGAGTGTGCTAAATGCTATATGGCTGGTGAGAGGAAAGTGGTTTGGAGAGGGACACCCTGGATTTGCATCCAAGAGGGGACCTCATCCTCTGCAAGGCTCAGCTTTCAGAGATCATTATCCCACCAGGATGGCTGTGAGACTCTCCTGGGACAGTGCACGTGCCTCCCCTCTCAGTTCCCAGCTCACCTCCTGGGCCAGGCAGGAGCGCCCTTCATTAAGGCAGTGGCCACGGTCACTCTGAAGACAGGACCTCAGAGCTGCTTTGTTCAGGACCCAGGTCTCCGGTCTCCCACACTGGGCTGAGCACGAATCAAACAGCCTGGCTCTTTACTTGCACCTGAACCCCAGATGGTCAGTCCCTGAGCCCAGGTTCCTAGGTCTGACTCTCTCTTACTTACCTGTCCTCTTCCTCTACCCCCACCCTGGGTCAGGAGCAGCTTAAAGAGATGATGCTGAGAAAAGAATGCCTCCTCTTTGTGGAGCAGTAAACAGTTCTATCCATCCATCCATCCATCCTTCCATCCATCCATCCATCCATCCATCCATCCATCCATCCGTTGTCCATTCATTCACCAGCAAACACTGATTAAATATCAGGAACAAAGTGATAACCTGGGAACGAGACAGAGAAGTCCAGACAATTGACTTGGAAACAGCCATATGGAAAGGAGCTGTCCAATTGCATCTGGTGCTGTGAACACAGTAAAAGAAGAACGTGAAGAGTGACTGGCTCAGGGAGGGCTGTCCCTCCAGGCTGGTGGTCAGACAGGCTCGGGAAGAAGGGCTATTTGGTGCAAGGGAGGCAGCCATGAAAGGTCTAAAGGATTTGGGGCTGAGTGTGGAGGGGCAGGGTTGCAGGGGAGGCCAGTGTGGCTGGAGCATCCTTGTATGGAGACAGTGGCAGGAGATAAGGTTTGCTTCCCTCTGACTTTCCCTGGCCACTTACCCATCATAATGCAGGTATTTGTTCATAGTGGTGTCTCCTTTGCTGGCCTGGATAGCAGGGTGCAAATCCCAGGGACCTCTGGGTGCCTGGTGCCCAGCCTGGAGCATAAATTCCACTATGAGTCGGGTCAGCGTTGTGTGAATTGATGTCTTAACAGGAATCTCCACCATAGACCTTTATGAGAGCAAGTTTGCATAAATGAAGCTGGGGTGGGAGAAAGCGACAGACCCCTGAGGGTGTCAAGAGAGGGGTCCCGGGGTCCTGGGGCATGCAGACCCCCTCTACCCACCACTGGTCGCTGCTTCCCACAGCTTGGTGTTTGCACTTGCCCTTGGTGTTTGCACTCTTCTGTCCTTTCTCCTTGAGAATAGAGCTATTTGGGAAAGAGAGAACCAGTTGCATAACTGTGTCCATTAGCAGGCGCATCCTAATTTTAAAAGATGTGTCGCTCTCCAAGCTGCACGTCCCTTAATCAGGCAATTACTTTATGATGCCGTATAGTTAAGGAGAGGAAAAGAAATTTTTAAAAAAACAAAAACCACCAACCCTTGAAATCTCAAACAATTTTTGCAGGGAATTAATTTCGTAAATGTTTGACTTGAGCTCAAGAATGTCTTTTGTTTCCATTTCTAAATGACAAAAGGGACATAAAAGAAAGGTAATTTTGTATTAATCAATCTTCATCATTAAAATTAGCTGCCACACCAAGGGCGTCATGGAAACAGTGACTGTTGGGAGAAGGGCTTGGGGGCCTGGGAGGAGAGGGCATAGGGACACCTGGGGGCAGGGCTATGCTGTGGGCACGGGGATGGGACCGGGTGAGGAGTGCTGGCACTGGAAACAGTAACCATTGTGGATGAGCCCTTGTTCTAAGCCTTGTCAGCTACCCTGTGATTTTCTCCCCAGAGCAACCCTGCGGTGTCAGTACAGTGGTACCTCGAGATACGAGTGCCCTAACATATGAGATTTTTAAGATACGAGCCGTCAAGCGAGCGATTTTTGCTTTGAAATAGGAGCAACATTTGAGATAGGAGTAATCGCGCGCTGATCGGCCAGCTGCACATGACCCACCAGTTTACCTCGACTCGAGCGTCTCATAGTTTCCCATGCCTCAAGGTTACGGAACGAATTAAACTCGTATCTTGAGGTACCACTGTATTGCTGTGCCCATTTTGCAGTTCACAACACTGAGCCTCGGGGAGGTTGGGAAAGAAGGCCCACAGTGTGCTGCTGACATACATCCACGGTGTGGGGTTAGCGGCAGCTTCTCTGGTGAAGGTGATGTCCAAGCTGAGACCGGAATAGCACAGATGGAGCGTTCCAGGCAAAGTGAACAGCACGTGCAAAGGCCCGGAAACTAAGGGCACAGAGAAAGCCAGGCGTGCCTGTGACAACTTAGGTGATTGTTCAACCAATGTTTACTTTCCCTGCCCTTCCACGTGGATAGTATGCACTTCCCTGCCCCACTGGTGCCCAACCTGGCCATCAAAGAGCGTAGGTGAGATATATGGGCACACACCTGACTTGGCTTGGCGTATTGTGTTCTGGTGATCCACCATAAGAAGATCCTCTCTGGCCTTTAGACGAAAAACATGAGAAGCAGAAAAGAGCCCAACCTGCAGGCTGGAGCCAAAGCCAGACCACCCACAGCCTGAAGCAGAACCATTCAGCAACACCCATCCTACATCGGCCAAACCTTGGCCAACCTGCAGACACATGGACTTGAGAACGAATGTTTATTATCATAAGCCACTGAGCTTTTGGGTGGTTTGTTACCCAGCACTTGTGGGGCTGTAGCTGACTGATACAAAACGTGAGCTATTGAAAGGAAACACTTCAGTAGGACTGGAATGAGGAGAACATTGGGGGGCATGGTGCCAGCTGCTGCAGAGCTGGCAAGGGCTCTGGGGGCCTGTTAAAGATATGAGGAGTTTCCCCCTTTTATATCGAGTCAGACCGAGGCCAAGAGAGGTGAAGTGCCAGTTGCAGACGGTAGGCGAGGAGCAAAGCTGGGGCTGGAGCCCAGGCCTCCTGGATCCCATCTACATCTGCCCTCCTTGCATCTCATCTTAATGACAATAACAACACCACCCAGCAATCCCAATATTCAGTGTGCTCCAGTCCTATCTAATTTGACCAAGTGAACACTCTTAACATCTACCCTTGCAGACCAGGAAACAGATCAGAGAGGTGCTCCATTCTGTTCAAATCCACATCCTAGTCTGTTTGATCCCGTGCCCTTGATCCTAACCATTGGGAGGGCACCACTGCCCCTCAGTAGCCTGGCCTCCGGGGGCTCCACTGGGCAGGGGCTCGTCCTCCCAGCTGTGCCGAGCTGGACTGTAGCTCCATGGGCACTAGCTCTGGACTGTGGGCTCCATGCAACTCCCCGGGGGCTCAGGCGGGCTGTTCGCACGCCAGGCGGGAGCATCCTGGTAATTACTTTTTTGTTGTCAGGCGCTCAGGGGACTCCTGTGGGGAGACCTCCTTCTCCGAATGTGTCTCATCAAGATACTTAGCCTGCGTCTGATAGGAAGTGTCAAGTGCAAAGGGCTCTGAGGGGACACGCGGGGAAGGGAGGACACAGGCAGCTGCTACTCTGTGGCCATCGGTGGAGGGAGGGAGCGAAGACTCCAGAAAGTCTGCCTCTGGTCCCGCCTCCAGCCTGGGGCATGGCTAACTGGATCCACCTTCTGCATCAAGCTCTGCCCACCACAGGGGCTGGGGCATGTTGGCATGAGAGCTGGAGACCAGGAACCCCTGGGCGTGGGGCTCACCCACATTTTCCAGCTCTGTGCTCCCTGGCACATGACAGCAGTGCACTTCCTGGTTCCCTGGTCCTGGGGTGAGGCCACATGACTAATTCTGTCCAATGGGCTGTGAGCGAATGTGGCATGATCACTTCCAGACGGAAGCATTTGATTGCTGGGGCAGGTCCTTGAAAATTCTGGGAATTCTCAGCCACCTGCGTGCCCCTCTCCACCCGCAGTGCACTCACAATGTGGCTGGGACATGCATCTTCATTGCCACAAGCCAGGACCGCTTTGAACATTTTGTTACCACTGCAGAGCTGGATCTAGCTTCACAGATGAAAACAATCCGATGAGAATGAGAAATACTGCAAACCAGACCCATTTCTCAGAGAGCTACGGGGCACATTATCCTGGTGAGGGATAGGAGCGGTCCTGGGGAAAAAAGAAAACTTGTTTACTTCTGTTTAGTTCAAGGTTCCCCAAATGTGCAATTGGTGATCCTTCTCCCCATTCCTGTGGAGCCCCATGAATATCCAATGGCCCGTCTTTGAGAAAGGCCAGGCTGGAGGGCCTGGGACAGCGGGAGGGTAGCAAGGATTGTCCAGGGCTCTCCCAGACTCATGGGGTACCTTTGGCCAACGCCTCATCTCCAACCCCCTTCTGGGTTCCACTGAGAGCACTGGGGAAGGCGTCAGGCACTCACATGGAAACCAGAACATCTGCCTATGAACCCCGCTCCCCGGAAAGCATGGCACTTCTCCAAACCTCAGGGTTCAGCTCTGCATCCAAACGAGGAAGAGGATGAAATGCCTGCAGAGGGCTGGGCACATGGAGGTGCCAGCTTGGCCCACTACAGCTGCCCCAGATGTGCAGGCAGCTGTCGGAAGGGTGGACCGCAGCCATACAGCGAGCACAGAGCCAGGATCTGGTGAACCTGCCAGAGAGAGATGGCGCGATTTGGAAAGCATGACTCTGGGTCTGTAGGGGGGATAGCTAACACAACAGACCCCACTAATTGCCCTGGGACAACCCCCCTAGATCCCCTGCCAGGAGAGATCCTCCCAGCTCACACAGATGAATAGTTCCACATGAGTTTCTCAACAGAGATTCCCAGCCACCTGCTAGGGCCAACCTTTCCTCACAGCCCCCAAGATGTGGGTTTCTGCCTCCAAGATGCTTGGTTGGGGCTGGCATTGGCCAAGACCCATGGAAATGTGCACCTTTCTTCCTGCCTCCATCAGATCCCTGCGAGTTCTCGGGGTTCACTTTCCTGGATCAAGCTGTGGTGCTTCCCTGTGGCGTCCGTCAGGGTCCCATTTTCATACCCACTCCCCCCGCCAGGCCTTTCCCTGGCCTTCGCCCTGGCAAGGTGGCAAGCTTGGACACCTTGGCCTATGTCCTGTTGAGGGCTGAACACAGCCTGACCCCCCAAATGTGGCTCTTTTCTCTGAGTCTCAGTTACATGTCTGGCACAGGGCGTGTAGATGACGGCAGTGGTTTTAAAACTTCTTCCTTGAAGCCATAGATGCTTTCCTCTGCGTGACATCCTGGATGGAACCCCAATATATTTCACAGCGAGAGCAGAGCATCCTGGGAGAAGGGCTGGCCCAGCTTCCCGCTCACCCCCTTCCCACCTCCTCTTTTACCCACTGGCGCCCAGGGCCTTCTTGGCTCAGTTTGAAAGTGACTGGATTAAGCCCACCTGCAGATCCTCCCAGCTCACATACATCAATGGGACAGATCCCCACCGCCTCGTCCTCGCTCCTCTCCAGAAGTCCCGTCCCTCCCACGAACCTGCTGTCCCCTCCCTCCCTTCTCTCCTGATGCCCCCTCCCCTCCCTGAACTGTCACACTGCTCCACTCCATCGGATGCTGGCTCCTGCCTCTGGTCTCTGCTGCAGGGGTGCTGGGAGCGCACAGGATGGCCGCGTTGGCCAGCTCCCACCTCCCACCTCCCACTGTCCCTGCAGATGGCCCCACTCACCGGGTCTGCTGTGTCAGAAGCCGGAGGTGAAAGCAGAGCCAGACGTTTTCTTCACGGCTGCGGATTCCTGGTTTCTCTCTACCTCGTCCAGCCAGGACTGAGCCTGGGCAGCGCCTGTCCTGGGAGTGTCTGGGGACAGGGGCTGGGCCACCCTCTCTGACCTGGGGACCAGCATTCCGGGTCTCTGAGCCTCCAAAGGCCTGTGCCCCTCCCGGCATCAACCTCTTTCGACCTGATAACTGAAGGAGAGCTCATTAGCTACAAATTAGCATTATTATTCAACGCAAGTGTCCTGTCAGGGGTTTACACCAGGGAACCATCAGGGCCCCAGTCTGCAGGCCTGCTTACCCTTGCTTGAGATTTTAATAATCTTCCAAGGTCTGTTTTTAATGTGATAATGATGGGGATGGTCTGTAGGCACAGCCACAGCCCCTCCCAAGAGGCCTCAGCCACCTGACTCATGGTGCCCAGTGCCATGGCCGGAGGTGGGAGAAGGGTACAAAACTTCACCTCCAAAATAACCACACACCAGGGTGATGTCAGACGTGTGGCTGCATTTTAATCTGCTTCCTGAATCTAGAACTATGCTGGTGAGATCAAAGAACCCCTGCCCCGTTTCAAATTTCCTCAGGAGCAAGGATGTAAACAAGAGTTCCACACTAGTCCTTGGGGGTCTCCCGGAGATGCTCACTGACCCCCTCTTTTCCCTTTTAAATTGTTTATTGGCTTGCTGTTCTTTATTCTCTCTTTAAAGTCTTCAATAATACATTTCTTGTGTATTATTTTGTTGTTTTTCTGATGAGCAGAACGTGACTCTTTTTTTAAAAAAAATAAATCTTTATTGTCAAAAATATTACCTATGTTCCTTTTGTCCCCCCATTGCCCTCTCCCACACCCTTCCCACCCAGGCCGTCACCACCCTATTGCCGGTGTCTATGGGTTATGTATATATGCAAATGAGTTCATTGGTTGATCCCCTTCCACTCCCCTGCAGTCCCTCTGTAGTCTGTTAGATGTTTCTATGTCTCTGGGAGTATTTTTGTTCATCAGATTTGGAAACAGCCTAATTGCCTATCAGCAGATGCATGGATTAAAAAGCTGCAGTACATCTAGCAATGGAATACTGTGCTGTTCTAACAAAGAAAGAACTCTTACCATTTGCAACAGCGTGGATGGACCTGGAGAGTATTGTGCTAAGTGAAATAAGCCAGTCTTGTTCCTTTTGGAATGGCTCCTTCCCATCAGGCTTTGTAAGGTTGACCAGAAAGGGAACAGCCATATGATACCTAGATCAGAGAGAACTTTTTTGGGAACAAGTGACATGAAAAAATTCACTCAAACAGGTTCACAAACCACCACCACAGATGATGTTTTAGGCCACAGAACATGTACATGTGGGGAGAGCTTCAGGTCTGCTTGGATCCAGGTGGCTCTAAACGTATCATCAGGATAATATAAAATAAAAAATATTTTATTCATGTAAGATATAATACATTCCAATAGCAAAATATGGGTCTTTTTCTCACTGTCACTTGACTCTGCTTCCCTGTAGGTTGACTCTATTCTCTGCCACCCTCCTTATGGTGCCAAGATAGCTCCACACTTCCAGTCTACTCTCTCGGTGAGAAAACCTTCCTCTTTTTCACTGCTCCCCACTAACGTCCAGCATTGACTCACGTGGGCACCCATTGGCCCAACGTGGCTCACATGCCCATTCCTGAACCAATAATTGTGGCCAGTAGCAGGAGATGATCGGATTGGACAGGCCTAGGTCACATGCCCATCCTGGAGCAAAAAGGAGGACAACATCATTCAAACCATTTGGACTGAGAGAGGAGAAGGATTCAATCTCCCCTGCCTCCTGAAATCAGGGCACTGTTACCAGGAGTACAGTATTCTGACAGGCAAATCCTAGATGGATATTTATATATACTTACACTGTGAATGGCACTGATCCAGCCCAAACCCCACTAGTACCACATTCATGACCCCCGAATTTAGAGCTGGCCTGTCATTTAGCCTTAATCCCAGGCCAGGAAAAACTGAAATCACAGAGGTCAAGGTCACTCAGTCCAACCTTCACCTGCTGCTCCTTTCCTCCAGAGCCTCTCCTAGAAGTTGTCCAGTCTGTATGATCAGGGACTGGCCACCTCCAGGACAGCCTGTGCCCAGGAGAAGCGGAGCTCCTTCAGGATGAAGACTTGTTTGTTTCTGTAATTCCAGGACCACGGACAGTTCCTGGCCCATGTTGCCTAAATGGGCAACCAGTTGGCTCTGACTTGAAAGAAAATTCTCCTTCTTATAACCAAAATTCAGTTTGGGGGGTTTCTATCCTCAGGTTCAGATCACTCACTTGTCATTTTCAAGGGGCTCCAGGCCAACATTTGAGACAACCAAGTATCTATTACTTGCTCAGGCTGCATAGCACTCATTCTTTCAACTACCTCCCACATGGTAAGACTGGGTGTCCCTCTCCCCAGGCTCTCTCTAGATCTAATCCCCTAGGCAAACCATGAATCGAGAGCCACATGCTGCTCGAAAGCCATATGCAGCTTGTGAGCCGACGTTTGCCGCTCTGTTGACCAATGAGTTTGCCGATCACTGGACTAGACTAAATGTTACTGTGTAGTTGGAAGCTGCGTGGATTAGGCAATTGTGGCATATTATGTGCAAAGACAAAGGGTAGTATATGACAGTGGTCGGCAAACTTATTAGTCAACAGAGCGGCAAACTGCAGTTTGCTGACCACTGCCCTAGGCCATTATCTTGCTCCAAGTATGGTGCCCCTTGAATAGGCATGGGAGTAGTGGATATAGTACAGTAAGATGATCACCTCCCACATTCTACACACTCTACCTCTAGTAACATGTCCAACCTCCCATGCCTATATCTTATTGGAGATTCACAACCTACTATTTCCTAAAACCCTTGTGTTTGTCACACATCCTTAATCATTGCTTTCCCATTCCTTTCTTGTATGGATGACTTTTTAAAAAAATATATTTTATTGATTTTTTACAGAGAGGAAGGGAGAGGGATAGAGTTAGAAACATCAATGAGAGAGAGACATCGATCAGCTGCTTCCTGCACGCCCCTACTGGAGATGTGCCCACAACCAAGGTACATGCCCTTGACCAAAATTGAACCTGGGACCTTTCAGTCCGCAGGCCAACGCTCTATCCACTGAGCCAAACCGGTTTTGGCTGGATAACTTTTCATATGGCTCCTGATACTCCAGTGACATCTGAGAATGTGATAAATTTACTTCCTTAGAGTACTTCCCTGGTGCCAAACACTTCATATGCATCCAACTATTTACTTCTAACAACCCTGTGAAGTAGGTATAATTGTCCCGTTTATAGATGTTGAAGCGGAGGTTCACACAAGTCCCTCATTTGCAAAAGTCACACAACGGAAAGGGGGAAGATTCAGGATTCAAACTCAGAACAGCCTGGCCCCCGAGCCCATGCTCTCACAGTGACACCATGAGTCACCCCCAATGTCAGAGCCCCGCAAGGAAGGTCCAGCAGCCAGAGCACTCTACAGAGGACTTCCCTGTGCACAAAAGCTCCCCTTGGGTCCCCAGCCCTGCTCCACACCCACCTCATGATACCCACTCGGACTGCCTTTCTGGAGATGGCTCTTGGCATCCTGCAGCATCCAGAACCTGAAAGTTCTTCGTGTCCATCTGCCTGCTTGGCGCGGCTGCATCTGCAGGGCACCGTGGGCAGCAGATGGGGGGTCAGCGAATCCGGGGCCAACGAGCCACCTTGGAGAAGGTTCACAGGAGAGAAAAGGCCAGTGCAGGCCGCTGCTCTCCTACCTTCTCCTCGCCAGCTGTCAAGGGGGCTCCGCAATTAAGTGGCTGTTTAGGGCTTTCAAAACCACTAATCAAACCTGCCAAAATCCTTAAAAAGAGCTTTTAAAAATTTTTCTCTTCATTTATTTTTTAAAGCATGTTAAAAGGTTCATTAAAGATCCACAGAGGATGGAGAAGCCCTTCCCCGGGTGCCTCCTCCCTCGCTCTAATTAAGAACACCACTCCCCCCACATTAACTTCGGGCCTCCCCATCGGCTGCGGCAGAGGCTGCGGAAGGGAGTTCAGACGCATCTTGTTAGCACGTCGGCCTTGCGAGAATTGCTTCTTAATGGGAGATGCGAGGAGTCGGCAGTTTGGTAAAAATGTGTTGCTATTGTCAGCGGACGGCTCCTCCAGCTGTTGCCTGGCCCCTCTGCGCCTTCTCATGGACTAGGTTGCGGAACGATCCAAGGAGAGGTGGCCCTCTGGGAGTCCAGCCGGAGTGGGTTGTCTTCGGGGACTCCTGAAGGAGTGGCATCTGGGAACCGGAGTTCGCATCCCCGGAGACAACTGCCTTCATACTGTAGGGGGAGCCAGGGCCTATGGGAAAGGTGTGGGCCTCGGAGTCAGAGCCCGTAGGACAGAGCTCTGTTCTCAGAGGTACCAGATCCCTAGAAGCAGGGAGCCCATTTCTGTCTCTGAGCTCCCGGGGCAGGAGGCTTCATCTCTTGGCCGTTATTTTTACATCTAGAAAGTGGAGATGACAGTATCGACCTTGCAGGGTCGGCAGGAGAGTGACTGGCCCCCGTGGTAATTAGAAGCTAATGCCATTGATGGAGCGTTTGCCCATCTGCTGAGGGCCTGAGACACTCACTTGCCAGGCTCAGCGAGGCTGAGCGGCTTTCCGGCAGTCACACAGCTAGCCGGGGGGGGGGCGGGATCTGAAGCCATGCTGTTTCCCAAGCCCAGGACCTGCCGCTGCTAGTTCCTGCTCCGATCCGATTCCAGATGCAGCTGTGACTGTACCCACGGCTCGTGCAGAGAAGGGTCTGTCTCTGACCGACTTCACATGAACAGCTGAGCTGCCAGGCTCCAGGGATGGGGAAAGCACAAGGGACCATCCCCAATGTTCAGATTTGGGGAGACAGAGGGAGGAAGGGAAAAGGAAAAGGGAGAGGAAGAGGGTGAAGAAGAGAGAGAGAGAGACAGAGAGCTAATTACAGATAGATCTCTGTACTACGCTGGCTGAAGGCCCCGTAACACATCATCCACCAATCCGTGTTTCTTGTACTTAGAGGCACCAGATCTCAGAGGCTCTGACGAATAGACAGGCCTGGCATCAAAATGCACATTCTACTAGAGCAGAACAGCCAACGCGGAGTAAGTGGATAGGGACAAATAGCCAGCAAAGCCTCATCCTCGTTTATCCAGCAGATGTTCTCCGAGTGCCTGTTCGGAGCACTGAGGGTGAAACAGGGCATTCTTTGACCTCTGCCTATGCAGTCCTGCCCATCTGCGTCCCCAGGACCCCAGTCTCCCCACTGCACAGTCCTTCCTGGGCATGCTCTGACCCTGCCCCGCCCCCCACCTCATCTCCCAGGATCCCTCTTCCTCCACCCGCTGCACCTCGGGCCTCAGGCCGCTGGCCAAGCTTCCCCCACTGCCAGGTTCCCATGAATGGGTGTCCCCTCATCCTTCACACTGCACCTCAAATGTCCCAGCCTGGGAGGCGGCTCCCAGACTCTCCCTTCAGGAGGTTCCCCCCCCCCGCCCAATCCCCACCGTCCCGTCTCACGCTCTCTGTCCGCGCGCTCTCTGTCTGCTTTACAGCTGTAGGCATCACTCACAGTTCTGTTATAACTCAAGTGCCTCCTCCAGCGCTTTCCCTCCAATTAGACAGGAGCTCCTCGAGGACAGTGGCCATGTCTGTCTTGTCAGCCATCACATCTCCAGGGTCTGACACTCGGCAGGTGCTCAGC
>PVJN01027785.1:0-27759 GCA_004026805.1 Lasiurus borealis
TGAGCTGTATGATTCATATAGCTGTAGGTATCTAGAGACAAAATTGTTAAAGTAATGATTGACCTTCTCAAGCTACCAATGAGAGTATCAGGGCCCTCCTCAGCAATTATCATGATTCTTCTTTTGGATTCTGTGAATTTGAACTAAAGGAAAAGGCACAGTTCCTGTTATTTTCAAGTAGGAAAATAAGTGGACTTTACAGATTGCAGGGGCTGCTATGATGGACAGGACTCATTGGTTTCTTCTTCCTCACCAGATCTGCCCTCTCCAGTGTCTGCCCTTCTCCACGGGGAACACACTCCACTCCCATCAGCCAGTTGTCAGGTACGTTGGGGTTTCCTGAAATGCCATTTCAGCCCGTAGAGTAGATTATTCTTCTGCTGTGGGGTATATTTATTAACCAGTGTTGTGTTTCAGTCTGAGCTCCATCCGATGTTCTTCCTGGTTCTGCTTCCCCAGCTTAACTAATGCATCGATCACTTACCTCTAGTTAGTTAGTAGTTTGGCATGCTGCAGTGTGGCAGGTAAATATTTAAAAGGCAAAATGAATGCTGTGGACCATAGAGAATGAATAAGATGCAGATGGATATTTGGACAAATAAGGTGGGAGAATTGAGGCAGATTCTGAATACGGATAAAGATTATAAACAAAAGTTAAATAAGAATTAGCTGGTGTTATACAGGATTCATAAAAAATTGGAGGAGATTTATTTTGGCAAACAGTCAACAAATGGCTGAACAAGGAATATGAGAGGTTGTGAATGTCTAGATAAGAAGTTGAAAGTTTTATTTTATAGATCATTTGTGAACCATTAATTGTTGTTGTTTTACCCTCCCCAGAGGATACATTTTACTGATTTTAGGGAGAAAAAGAGGAACATCTTTGTGAGAGAAGCATCAATTGGTTGCCTTCCATACATGCCCCAACCAGGGATGGAATATGCAACATGGTTATGTGCCCTGACTGTAAATAGAACCCCAACCTTTTGGTTTTATGTTTTCATATTTTACAAAGGAGGAAATATCAGAATCATTTTTCAGACAGCCCATGGCTTGCCTTACTCTGTCAGTATTGCCAACTTCACCCCTTTCCTAGGTAAAGGCTTTGTGGTCTAGCAGAAATGTGTTTGGTATTTCAGGAGTCAGTGACCTTCAAGGATGTGGTGGTGGACTTTACCCTGGATGAATGGAAACAGCTGGATCCTGTACAGAGAGATTTATTCCGGGATGTGACATTGGAAAATTACACACACCTGGTCTCTATAGGTAAGGATGGTGTCTCAGTTATTATCTGGGGTATAAAGGAGTAAGGGGGTTATCTTGTACTTGGGTGAATTTTGCCTTTAAGTTAAGGAACCCCAGGGATTCTTAATTTTGAAAGGCTTTGAACAGGTTTCTCTCTCCTAGCAAGTAGGAGACTAATAATTTCCTGAACCCAGATCAGTTCCCAAATTATACCGTGTCAAGGAATGTGTGACACTGACGCTTGATACACGATTCATTCCCATTAGATCACACGATCCTTCCCTCTGACACAAAGCGGTGGAAGGAATTCTGACCTGGCGCCTTTCCCTTACCGCACAAGGTACCTGTCTTTGTTTTCTTCCTCATGAGCAGGGCTCCAGGTTTCCAAACCGGCGGTGATTTCCCAGTTAGAGGAAGGGACAGAGCCGTGGAGTGTGGAGCCAGGCATTGCAGTGGGGGGCTGTGGAGGTAAGTAACGGGTCCCGGAGATGGATGTCATTAGTCCAACCGCCAGCCTGACAAGAGGGTTTCATGTCTGAAATGGGGATGTACTTGCTTCTGTGGAGCAATGGGATGCATCCTGGACTCCCTTCTGCTTTGTCAGAGCACTATCTCAACACGTATTCCATTCTTGTACTCCTCAGAGAAGGTGCCCTTCCTGCCTTTTGTGAAGGTCACCTCTTAACTAGTTCTGGGTTCTACCTTTTCCCATCTCCTTTGGGAACCTTAGTTCACAAGTATCACTTCACTTTTCAACCCTTACAGTTTTCTTTTGGGTTACTGGCTGTATCATCAGTACCCTCAAACAAAAGTCGGTAACCTTAATTTCCAAGTACTTTCATTCAGCATGGTTGATCTGTTTGGCTACCATCCAGTCTACCCCTCTGCTTTCCGAAACACACTCGGCAATAGTGATTGCATACCTTTCTTAATATCAGTGTGATTCTTAATATCAGCTTCTGATTCTGTCACTTTACCAGACTATCCTTGAAATTATACTTTCCTGCACGCCCCCTACTAGGGATTGGGATCGAGCCTGCAACCAGAGTATGTGCCCTTGACCAGAATCGAACTGGGACCCTTCAGTCTGCAGGCCTGATGCTCTATTCACTGAGCCAAACCAGCTAGGGCTAAAGACTTTGTTTTTAATTCATGATAAAACTTGGAAGAAGGGGATGGGGTGGAAGTCCAGGAGAGTATAGGGAGCATAAATGATAGAAAAAAAATATTTTTTTGAATACACACACCAAAGACAAAAAAAAACCCAGAAGTTAGTAAGCACATGTTAGTTTTCTAAATTGCATTCCATGAAACTATATTCTGATATAAAGGTTATAAAAGTGCAGTGTCATTAACCAAAAAGAGATTATATTTAGGCCCTAACCGGTTAGGCTCAGTGGACAGAGCGTTGGCCTATGGACTGAAAGGTCCCAGGTTCGATTCTGGTCGAGGGCATGTACCTTAGTTGCAGGCACATACCCAGTAGGGGGTGTGCAGGAGGCAGCTGATCCATGTTTCTGACTCTATCCCTCTCCCTTCCTCGCTGTAAAAAATAAACAAAATATACTTCTTAAAAAAGAGATTATATTTAGATAAAAAAAACAATACACCCATGTTGCACAGATAATGCAGATACTTGCGGTGGGTAGAAGACAATTCCTGGAAGTATTTCGTTCCAGTCTCCTGTTCACTTTTGTTGCTGGAAGTGAGCCACTGACGATAGTCTTGGCAACCTTGCCCCTGGTCTCTCCCTCTGCAGCATTTGGGGCAGACTTACCCTTAGCTTGTGACTTGCATGCTTTCATGTCTATAACGATTTATAGTTCTGCAGCATCTGCACCGGTATTTGAGGCTGTGATGTACCTACACTGAGGGGGCACTGGTCCTGGGCCCTGTCTGCATGGTTTTTCTCACCCTGTTTCCTGACACCCTTTCAAGGCTGCCCTGTGACCTGGCCCCTGCAGAGAGTCATGTCCATATTCTGAGGGGTACCCTTTCTCATGGCCCATGGTGCTCCTTAGCTGCTGGTTGTCACACCCTCTTTCTTTATCACTCACTGCCAGCAGGCTTTCCAGGTGGTGAGGTGGAAATGGGTTTGTGCAGTCCATGTGGTGCCGTTCAGTCTGGCCTGGAACTTTCTCCAGTCCTTCATTCTGTGCCATCCCTGATATTCTGGTAACTGTTGCTTACGTAGAAGACATGACAGTGTGGGCAGCATGGGTCACAGTTTGCTGTCTTCAGCTGGACCTGCAGCCAGGGCGGGAGATCAGCCACTTCCTCCGCCTGGGCCTTCTCCTTTAAGAGCCTCAGATGCCAAGGTCTCCAGCCCCTCCCTGGGAAGGACTTCCAGGAGGCGAGGCCATCTTCATGTGCACATATGTCTTTCCTGGTGTCACTTCTGTGTTGCTTTGACTGGTGGTCCCTGTGTGGGAAGCTGTTCTGAACCTGCTGCTCTCGCCTAGGCGGCACCACGCCCCCGGGGTCCAGTATGGTCTGCCTCATGCCTGCCCTGGTAAGGATGGCCGGGATCGTCAGGGCTGGGCTGGCAGCTCAGGCTCAGTCTGCTATACCCTCCTGCTACCAGACTTTTAAACACGGCCTCTTTTTAAAGCCTTCTTATTGGTATTAGAGAGAGAGGAAGGAAGGGAGGGAATCACGGGTGTGAGAATATCAGTCGGCTGCTTCCTACTCTCCCACTCCCGGGGATTGAGCCTGCACCCTGGCATGAAACTGGTGACCACTCCTGCATGAGACAGTGCTCGGCCACCTGAACCGCTCGGGTCAGGGCAACACAGTCTTTGTTCTTGACTGAACCTGCTAACACTGACCACCTGCTTCATCTTCCTTTTCTTGGGACTTGGCAAACACACCCCAACCCCAGAGTGTAAAGTACAGTTGTGTAACTACTTCCTGATAATGTACCTTTTTGTTTCATCTATTGTTTTATTTGCTAATAAACTGCCTTCTTCCATTAGTATATTTTATTCATCCTATTACTCTACACATTCATCTGTGTCCTTTTCTTACATACATGTGGCTTCAGCTATTGTTTTCTTTTATTTTTTGAGTTGATTTTTCCTAACCCATATTTCAATATTTTGGTTATTCTGCTTTTTGTGGTGTCTTCCACCCCTACAAATACTATTATTGTCTCCATTTCTGTTCCTAATTCTCAGAATACCTAAAGTCAAACTCTCCCCTTCCTCTCCCCCTTACATTATATCCTCTACTATTTACACTTTCCCATTTTTAAGAGTGAAAGGACTGTTACTTCAGTGTTCCTGGCCAGAGTCCGTGCAGCCTTAGCCACGTCTTTTTTATTTGTTCTGTCTTGACATCAGAGCTCTTAGATTTCTGTGTTGTTGTTCATTGGTGAGAAAGCTCATTTCAGACTACCTCCTCTTAATCCATGTATGTCTCTTAGTCATCTCTCTGTCTCTCATGAAATTAACAGTTTCCTTAAATGGAATTTCCTTATGAGTTCTTAGAGATGATACATAAAACTGAATAATTACCCCTCGCTGGTTTGGCTCAGTGGGTAGAGTGTTGGCCTGCAAATTGAAAGGTCCCAGGTTCAATGTGCCCAGGTTGTGGGCTCGATCCCCAGTTGGGGACTTGCAGGAGGCAGCCAATCTATGATTCTCTCTCACCATAGATTTTTCTATCTCTTCCTTTCTCTCTGATATCAATAAAAATATATTTAAAAAAATTGAATTAGATATTCTCTTACTATTTTTATATTTTATTTATATATCATTCTCCTTAGCTCCTTCCAAATTTCTCCTCAAATAATAGGGCTATTTTTGAAAATCCTCAGAATATCTTGAGGGCTTTAAATTTAATTTCATTAGGTCATTTCCAAAACAGCAGTTTATGCACTGTTTGTTTTTTACCCCTCTATTCAGAGAATACTGGCATTATTTTTTCTTTCAGACTGGGAAACAAGATCAGAAAATGACTTATCAGTCCCAGAGCCTTCTCCAGAGGCAGTGGTAGAAAAACACAAAAGGGATGAGTCTTGCAGTTCTGACTCCTCAGAAGCATGGTTATCTAAAGAAAGTCTAGAGAGGCAGCAGGCAAATGAACAGACCTCGCCAAAGGAAATAAAAATAACTGAGAAAACAATACCAAATTTGGAGAGAGACCAGGTAAATCATGACTTTGAAAAAAGCATCAGTATTAGTTCAAACCTAGTACCACAACAGGACATATCTCCAAAGGAAACTGTTACTAAAACAAGCATCAAACAGAATGTAAAACCAGTTAAAAAAGAGAAATCTTGTAAGTGCAATGAGTGTGGGAAAGCTTTTAGTTATTGTTCAGCCCTTATTCGCCATCAGAGAACACACACTGGAGAAAAGCCTTACAAGTGCAGTGAATGTGAAAAAGCCTTTAGCAGGAGTGAAAACCTTATACACCATCAGAGAATTCACACTGGAGATAAACCATATAAATGTGATCAGTGCGGAAAAGGCTTCATTGAGGGTCCGTCTCTTACTCAACATCAAAGAATTCATACGGGAGAGAAACCCTATAAATGTGAGGAGTGTGGGAAAGCCTTTAGCCAGAGGACCCATCTTGTTCAGCATCATAGAATTCACACAGGTGAGAAACCATATGCTTGTAATGAGTGTGGAAAAGCCTTTAGCCAGAGAGGCCACTTTATGGAACATCAGAAAATTCATACAGGAGAAAAACCATTTAAATGTGCCGAGTGTGATAAAACCTTCACGAGGAGCACTCACCTTACTCAACATCAAAAAATTCATACTGGAGAGAAAACCTATAAGTGTAATGAATGTGGGAAGGCCTTCAACGGGCCCTCAACATTTATCCGCCATCATATGATTCACACTGGCGAAAAACCGTATGAGTGCAACGAGTGTGGGAAGGCCTTCAGTCAGCACTCCAACCTCACTCAGCACCAGAAAACGCACACGGGGGAGAAACCATACGATTGTGCCGAATGTGGAAAGTCCTTTAGCTACTGGTCATCCCTGGCGCAACATCTGAAAATTCACACGGGAGAAAAACCTTACAAATGCAACGAGTGTGGGAAGGCCTTCAGTTACTGCTCGTCCCTCACCCAGCACCGCCGCATCCACACCAGGGAGAAGCCCTTCGAATGCAGCGAGTGTGGGAAGGCCTTCAGTTACCTCTCCAACCTGAATCAGCACCAGAAGACTCATAGCCAGGAGAAGGCTTACGAGTGCAAGGTGTGTGGGAAAGCCTTTATCCGGAGTTCCTCGCTTGCCAAACACGAAAGAATCCATACTGGCGAGAAACCCTACCAGTGTCACGAATGCGGGAAAACCTTTAGTTACGGCTCATCCCTTATTCAGCACAGGAAAATACATACCGGAGAAAGACCGTACAAGTGCAATGAATGTGGGAGAGCCTTCAACCAGAACATACACCTTACGCAGCACAAGAGGATTCACACGGGAGCAAAGCCTTATGAGTGTGAAGAGTGTGGCAAAGCCTTTCGACACTGTTCGTCTCTTGCCCAGCATCAAAAAACTCACACAGAAGAAAAGCCCTTCCAGTGTAATAAATGTGAAAAGGCTTTTAGCCAGAGCTCCCACCTGACTCAGCATGAAAGAATCCACACTGGGGAGAAGCCCTATAAGTGTAATGCCTGTGACAAAGCCTTCAGCCGGAGCACTCACCTGACTGAGCACCAGAACACTCACACCGGGGAGAAGCCATACAACTGTCATGAATGCAGGAAGACTTTCAGCCAGAGCACTTACCTCATTCAGCATCAGAGAGTTCACTCGGGAGAGAAACCTTTTGGATGCAGTGATTGTGGAAAAGTCTTCAGGTACCGTTCTGCTCTCAACAAACATCAGAGGCTGCACCCTGGCATATGACTGCACTCGGTCCTCTGTTAAGTGCTGAAGAACCAGCATGGATTGAGGAACTGCTTCACTCGTTTTAACTTTTTACTGTCACACTGTGGAATGGAAAGTGCATTGGGCTGAGGTAATCAGTTATGTTAAGCAACTTTGTAACATTAGAAAATTCAACTGCTTCAAGCCTCATTTTCCTCTGTGAAATGAGGGATTTGGAGATGATTTCAAAGATTGTTTGGAGCTTTACATTCAGTCTACTCATAATATATTCTTGAATAGGATTACTATACAACAGATTTTGCTGTGTTGCATCTAGAATATATTGGTGCATGTTTTGCTAAGAGAAAGCATTTACACTTCACAACTAGGGATCTATGGTGCTCTTGTTCTAATGCATTTAAATTGTTTGAGTAACTGGTTTCTATTTAATAAAAAGAATTATATCCTCATGTTAATAATTCAGTAGCATGTAATGTCTTAGCACAGGTATTAAACTTACCTATTGTTTTCTAATATGTTTTAACATTCTAATTTATTACAACTCTAGAGAATCTCTTCTACAGCTCAGACCATTGTTACCTGATCCTAGTGGCATAATGGAATTGCTTCAGGAACTATACACGTGCTAAATCATGCCTGGTATACAGCTTCATGGTTTAAATTACAAAAAATCAAAATCAAATGTTGGGCCATAGATGATATTAGAGTTCTTTTAAGTCCTCAAAAGGTATGGACTTGGTGTTTTGATGGCCCACCAGCCCCTTTTCCTTAATTATTCCATCCTCCGCTTGCCTTTCCTTTCCATCTCCATTTCCTTCCACAGGCAAATTTTAAAAGACAACATGTTGGGAGAGTAAAGACAAATGATGATATAAAGATGACTTTGATGGGATGTAAAAGTCAATCACTAGCTGCCCCTCTACCTCCCAAAACTGCATAAAAAGCCATCAACTAGAAATGGGGCAAAGGACTATTCCTCCACAACTCCAGGCTCACATTTACACTATTTCAGACACCTAGAGTTCATCACTACAGTCCTTTTTCTATCTTCCATTGTTACAACATTTTAATGCAAGATGCTCGGATTAGTTTGCAAGAACAAATTCATACCAGGAAAGACAGAAAATCACTAGCAGAATTAAACACAAATTTTGCATAAAAATGGGATTGGAAAATGAGTATCGTGGTGAGTAAGCATAGCCAGCAATGCACTTTCTTCATTAAAACCATGTACTAACTTGGATTTAGGTCTCCAAACTGCTGTATCAGAACGCATTAAAACTTTGTTAAAGATCCTGAGCGCATGGTCAAGTATCTTGTATCACAAACGGTCTCATTACAGAAGACCTCAGCGCGTCTGAAGCAGCCTCCCTCCGCAAAGGGAAAGCGCCACCCGCAGATGCCAGATGTGGTGGAGCAGGCGGACCCGCGGAAGGGTGGGTGGGTGAGCGGGTGGGTGGGCTGCCCTGCGCGTGGGGCCTCCCAGCCAGATGCCGTCCCTCCGGGCTCTTTGGGGCATCTGCTTCACGGAGGCCCCCAGCCTCGCAAAGAAAGGAGTTCAGGGGAGGCTGGCGGTTCCATTCCTCGATCCTGGGAGCTCCCACCCGTGAACAGGGCGCACACAAGGCAGCCTTGGCTAGGGGTCCAAGGAGGGCCAGACGCACCCTCAGCACACCGTCCCCACCCACCGTGGGAGCCCCTTCCCTTCCTCCCACAGGGCTGCGCTCTGGGCATCATCGTAGGAACATCAGGCAGTGGTGGAGCCACAGTGAGATTTTCTTCTTAAAACTAAGATGACTAAGGCTCCTGGACTCAAGGGTCCAGGCCTGGCTGAGGGACACTCCCCCCCCCCCGGAATGCACCAATGTGGGTGTGCTGCCTATGTCCAGCTTTGCCAAGAACATGCTTTTCAGCTGGAAATAGGGAACACAAGAATTCTACCGCTGGGTTGACTGAGGAGTCAGAATTTCTAATCCTATCTAATAAAGAGGGAATATGCTGCTTGACCCTCATGCCATTGCAAAGGTGGTGGCACCCACAGCCAATAAGGAGGGAATATATTGACTGCCACACCCACAAAGATGGCAGCACCCAGTACCCTCAGCCCCCCAGGGCGGCCCCAAAGCACAGGCAAGCCTTGGGTGGCAGCTGTCCAGCCACCCCGGGCAGCCCAAGGCTCAGGTAACCAGGGCCGGCTGGGGCTTGCGCTGCCGGCAGTGGCAGCAGCGGATGTATGATGGGGGCATTGCCTTCCCCTGGTCACCAGGTCACCTCCCACCTCTGAGGGCTCTCGGGCTGTGAGAGGGGCAGGACACCCCTGCCAGTGCTTGTTTTCATGCACCAAGCCTCTAGTTTATTTAGAATCGTGCAGGAAAATCCAGCTGCGTAATTTATGGGAACTTGTTTTCCTGCCAGGTTGGCTGGCCTCTATTCTTGTAGCCCAGGTCCTAGGCTAACATATCGCCAGGGCACTTCTCTCTCTAGAACAGCGGTACCACCTCCTCGGGAGAGTTTCGGGAATTTGTCAGAGTTTTCTGGTTGTGCTGATTGAGGGCCGGGGATAGTGGACATTCCTGCAAAACAGAGAATGCCCCTTATCTGGCCAGACTTTCAGAACAGCTGTTACCTGACACTACTTGACATGGACATATAAGGTATTCTGCACAGCTCTGCTATACATTGGGACATCCAGGAAACATACTTTTTTTCTTTCTTTCTTTGAATATCCTCTGCCCCCAGTCCTCCGGGGACAGAGGAGGAGATAGATACCCTTCCCTATGTCTCTCCTGTGGTCCTCCAGTCGCCCATGAACGACTAGGAGAAAGAATCTTCAGCCTAAAGTAAAGGCCTTGGTGAGTCTGGAAGAGGCATCCGGGAGCTGGGGCCAGGACAGATGGGGTCGCGCTCCCAGGCCAGAGATTTCACGCAAATTAAAAGGGGCATCAGCATCTCACGCACCTGGAACCCCCAAGCTGCCCTCACTCTGCGGGACCAGCTGCAAGCCGAAAGGTGTCATTGATGGAATCAATCTCTTCAAGTTCACGCACACATTTTTGAAGAAGAAAACAGACTGAATTCATACAATCCATTTTAAGAAACAAAGTAAACTGACTTACAAAACGGGCTACAAAAGGAAAAAGAAAATAAAGCAAAACTGGCTACAAAAACCTGCTGATTGAAGACGAGATTGTCTACGGTCACTTATTCTGAAAACAATAAAACACTCTTTTCTAAATCCTCCTTAAAATCGGAACATAGATCAGTTTAAAGCGGAAAATAGGTGAACAACGTGGGTACAACTATTGTAGAGGAACCACACGCCGATGTGTAGGCAAACACACAAGGTCTCGTTGAATTGGATGCTCCATTTCTCACGAGGCCGGGATCAACTCGGTGACTCACCTTCTCCAGGTTTTAAAGCCAAATAACGTTTAAAGACGACGGAAAACGTTCCTTCTAATGACAACACAATCGTCACTAATTGAATCCGACTGCTTTCCGCAAAGGTCGTTGGAGAGGGAGCTCCCTCTGAAGCCCGCTCCTCCCCAAGCCCGTGCGCCCGCTCGTCCCCCCCGTGTCTGGGCTCCACCGAGGCGCGCACGCTGAGGCGAGTGGCGAAGGGCGAGGTGACCGAGCTCGGACCAGCGGTGCCTTCCGGGGCGAGGGTTGGGGGTGTCAGGCTCTGGGGGGGGGGGGGGGGGGGGGGAGGCACCCGTGACTCAGGGACCAGCCGGGAGCACTGGCCCGTGGGCTGCGCCTCCTTCCTCCGCCCCGGCCTCCTGCGCCCGCAGTGCCAGTCCCAGCCCCCGCCTCTCTCCGCTCTGCATCCCGGCCGACCTCCCACGGCGCCCCCAGAATCCGGCGGGTCCCCCGGAAGCCTCCGCTCCTCCCCACCCCCCAGAGCCTGAGCCCCGAAAGGCAACGCCAGTCGGAGCTCAGCCCCGTGGCCATCTCGCCGCGCGCTGCGCCTCGCCCTCCGGCTGCGCCGTGTCCGGTGCTGGTCTCCCCGCTCCGGCTCCGGCTCCGGGATCCGCGCGCGGTCTCGAGCCCGTCTGCTGTCCGCGCCCGGGGACCCCGCGCCTCCACTCCCGAACCCCCGAGGCCCGGACCCCGCCCTCCCCTCGCGCCCCCGCGGGACCCTCCTCCCCCGTCCGAGCGCCGAGCTCAGGCCCCCAAACCGCAGCGCCTGCGGGGCGCCCACACCCGCGCGTCTCCCTCGCGCCGGGTCCCAACCGTCGCCGAACCCTGCGCGCCGGGACTCGGTGGCGCCGGCGGCGGTCGGACACCGCGGAGGCCCACGCCGCCCTCGAAGCCGCCTCGCCCCCCGCCCTCCGCATGGGCAGCTACCTGGGCAGACGGGGGGCCCCGCCGCCCCCGGCCGAGGGGGGCGCCGACCTGCCGCCGCGGCCCGCGGCCCGCCCGCCCTCGCAGGCGCTGCACCAGCTCCACCGCGTCCAGCACGTCCACCGCGCCCACCCGGCGCCGCGGCTCCGGCCGGGGAGGAGGCCGCGGGACTGGGACCCCGCCAACCCCGCCTCGTGGGGCGCGAACGAGGCCTGGCGGCGCTTCCCCATGCGGCGCCCCCCGAATTCCATCGTGGGGCCGCTGCCCGCGGACTGGTGGGAGAGCTACCTGAAGCGCACCATCTGGTCCCTGCGGCACCCGCGGGCCGTGTGGAGCCCCGTGACCGTCAGGATCACCCCCCGGACCTCCCGAGGGCCCCCGGCCGCGCCCCCGGCGCAGACCCTCCGCCCCGCCGAGGCGCCAGCCCCGGAGAGGCCCCCGGACCCGCGGGCTCGGGAGACGGTGCTGCGGGTCCTGCGAGCGGCCAAGCCGGCGAGGCTGCGGCCGGAGGAGCCGCCGTCCGGGGCCCCGGGCAGGCCGGGCGGCGGGCAGGGCAGCCCCGAGGCCCGGGCCTCCGCGTTCCGGCCTCTGGGCAGGAGCGGGAGCCGCGCCGCCTTCGTGCCCAGCCTGGGGCCCCTGAGCCTGGGCCCCCGCCCGCCCCGCCGGCCCCGCCCCTGCTCCCGGGGCGCCTCGGCCACCTCCCGCCCCGCGGGGCCCCTCGGCTCCCCGAGGAACGCCATCGCCAGCTCCTACAGCTCCGCCCGCGGCCGCCCCGCGCCCCGGAGGAGACGCGCGCCCCTGCACCTGCCCGAGTGGCCGGTGAAGAAGCACAGCGGCCCGCGGCGGCACCAGCCCGGCCCCCCGGCCTCGGCGGAGCCCCCCGCAGCGTCCGGCAGCCCCGCGCCGCGAACGGAGGAGACGACGCCGCGACTGCGCGCCGACCCGGGGGCCCCGCTGTGCCTGAGGCCGGCCCCCTCGCTGGCCCGTGCAGTCCCCGCGGGAGACCCGGCCTCGGGGACGGGAACCGGGCTGCCCTGGAGCCACAGAGCCGAGGAGGAGGCGGCGGGTGCCCCCGTGGACCCTGCACCCGACGACGCTCGGGCCGCGGCTCGGCCTCCGCTGCCCCGCACCCCGCCTCCCGCCGAGGACACAGAGCCCCAGGCGGCAGGTCCAGGCCCCCGGGCCGCCCCAGTGTCGGCGGGAGCGGGCACCTGGGGGGTCCACGCGCCTCTGGGATGCTCCGGGCCAGCGCCCCGTCCAGGCCCCTCTGCAGGCTCGGAGCCCACGGCTGAGGTCCCCCCGCTGACCCCTGCTCCCCCCACCGCCTCTGTCTCTGACCCCACACGGCCACCCTCACCCCGGCAGGCGGACCCGTCTCCCCGGCCCCCCGACCCCCCTGCCCTCACCCCCGCAGCACCCCCCGCAGACAGGACGGCGTGTGGAGAGGGGAGGGGACCCGCTCCCCCTCTTCCGGCCTCTGCCCCTCCCGCCGCCGAGTCCACCGACCCCCCAGCAGCGCCCCGTGGGAGGCCGCCCCCCAACAACGAGGCGGGCGGCTCCCTCGCGGCCCGAATCTCAGCCACCACGGCCGCCCGGGCGCCCCCGGGCCTCGCGGCGCCCACCTTCAAGCCCATCTTCGGCAGCCTCGAGCCGCTGACCGCGAGGCCCGCGCCCGCCCCTTTCCCCTTCCAGCAGCCCCCTCCTCCCGGTCCTGCTGCCGCTCCCCTCCTCTTCCCCCGCCCCGGCCCGACCAGCTCCGCGGCCGCCGCCTCCGCCCCGGTCCGCACCCTCTCAGCCGCCTCTTCCCAGCCGCCCGGGGAGGTGGGCGGGGCGGGCGTTGCCGGGGCCGCAGGCAGCACCCACTCGGACCCTGCCCCGCCTCACGCCCTCCTCCCGGGGGCTCCCCCTGCCTTCCAGGCCCAGTTCTCCGGCCCGGTCCCCGGCTTCCTTTTCCCAGCCCCCCAGCTTCCTGCCGTTCCCATGGCGACGGCTGCCCACATCTTCAGCCAGGCCCCGCCCAGCGCGGCCCAGAGACCCCCGGGGGCAAGCACGGCCCACATGAAGGCCGAGGGCAGCCCCCTGTCCGCCTCCGCCCTGGTGACCCCGAGCCAGCCCAGCTGGTCCCCGGGCCTCTCCCAGCCCGCCTCAGTGCTCAGCGCGAAGCCCCTTTTCCCACTGTCCCTGGGCGCCCCGCCCCGGCCCGCGTTTGGGGCGTCCGGTGGGCCAAGGCCAGGATCCCGCCCACCGGCCCTGAGCCCCAACTTCAGGAGCTCTGCCGTTTCAGGAAGCTCCGCAGGGGTGCCCGTCACCCCAGCCCCGGCTCCAGCTCAGCCAGCCTTCAGCGGCCCGACCCGGTCGGCCTTCGAGGCGCTGACCCCCTCCGCCTCCGCCTTCCACATTCCCCCCGCCGCCGGCCTCCAGACAGGGGCAGGCAGCTCCCCCGCCGGCTTCCCCTTCGGCCCAGCCAGTGTCCCCGGTTTGGGGGTGCTCCCCCAGGCCCGCCAGAGCGGGGCTCAGACCTCCGTGTTTGGCAGCACCGCCCCCCGACCTTTCGCCTTTGGGGGGTTAGTGACCCCGATGGACTGCGGGGAGTCCGGGGACAGCATCACTGTCCCCGACAGGAACTCCATCTCCGGGGTGTTCTCCATGGGAGCTGTGCCCGGCGGGGCCACACCCCCCGGCCCGCCCTTCGGGAAAGGCTGGGGTCAGGTCGCCCCGGGCCTCGCCCCCCAGAACGCCCCTTTCGCCATAGGGAGGCCCAGCGTTCCCGCGAGAAAGATGGTGTTCGGAGGCCCTCCCGCGGCCCCCTTCGCTCACAGCCTCCCCGGCCCCCGACCCGGGAAGTCGGGCAGCAGCTTTGGCTTGGGGATCCCCTCTCCGCCCGCCCAGGGCTCCCTGGGGAGAGGGTCTTTCAGACCAGCAGTCCCTTCCTTTTCCATTGGTGCCAAACCCAAAACCCCCAAGAGCCGGGAGCCCGGGCACTCCCGAAGGCATCATGCCCACAAGAAATAGCCTGTGTCCCTCCCCCTCCCCCGCACGCCGACCTCTGAGCTGTGGGCAAGAGCCGCCACGTCCTCTAACTTTCCAAAGGCGAGAGCTGCATGTTCACTGTGGATCCTCATCTCTGTTCTAGAAGGCGGAGCATCAAAGGTCTAGTGGTGAGGGCAGAAAGAAACGGGGTGGACCCTCTGGATCTTGCTCCCTTTCCCCCCTGCCCATTCCCCTCTGTATCACGTGTGAGTTCAGTCGGTACACTGCCTCCTGCTTTTCCCCTGGGGACGGACGTGCCAGGAAGGTAGCGGGCACAGCCCCACCCTCTGGCATCTTTGGGAGTGGGAATGGATTTGAAGTCTTGGCTCTAAGACGTGGGTCTCTTTTCTCTGGTCCCTGGGGACACAGAGTCCGCATTCTTGGAAGAAGAGCCCACTCCCCATCCCAGCAAAGGGAAGCTCTTGGCCCGTGGCCCTCAGGCTGGGAGAAGGCAGGCGGGCCGTGCCTCTCTGTCCACCGTTCCCCAAGTCTTTACACCAAGACCCCTCCTCACGGCGTCTGATGAGACTGCTCGGTGTGCGTTCAGCTGAGCTTGGAGGACAAATGGCCAGACCCACCTAAGCCTGGGGTCTGCCTCGCTGGATGAGTTGAATCGCACCACATTGTGTGGACAAACGCCCATTTTCACGTGTTTTTGGCTTTAAGGGATGACTTGTCAGGAAGAACGAGGGCCAGGCAGGGGCAGGCCGGTGGCGCAACCCTTCTTATCTCTACAGCATCGGCCGGCTGTGTTGCCTCCAGTAGGAGCAAGAAATTAAGTTAGGGAACCAAAGCTTACACCTCGTTTTCCTTTTAATGTGTACCTCCAACCACTCCTCGGTGTTCATGTCTCTGGGGATGGGGGAGGGGAGTCTGGGGAGGGCGGGAAGTCTCTGGGGCCTGAGAACAAAGGAAGAAAGCAAAAGAGCAGATATCTGGGCTGGTCTCTGCTCGGTAACCAATGAGAGGCCTATGGATGAGCTGTGACATGTTCCTTTGCACTGCTTATCATCCCAAAGAAAAAAAGAGACAAGAATGACTCCCTGCAGACATCTCTTTGCAGTTTTGTTTTATGGATACCTTGAAAGAAGCCTCCTTGAAAAAATAAGCCATCTTAAATTGGTTGATAAAATAAAAATGGTCCAAATAAGCCAATGACGTAGAAATGACTGAAACTCATGTTAATTTGGAGGCAGAAAGATGTTAAGAAGCTTGCCCAAGCCACCCGTTAGTAGAGGGGAGATAAAGGATTTAAACCCAAAGGGTTCCAAGGTCTAGACTTCTCCTCCCTCATATAGCAAATCACCACGGTTAGAACTCGAACCCCGTTCTCAGTATCCACACTGGTTGCTCCAGCTAAGTAAATGGGTGATATTCTATGGAACTTATTCACATAATCATGAACACATACTCCCAGTTACATTGATCATATTCTGTGAGAAGGCAGTCACAGGTTAAGCCAGATCCTCCAGAGATGAGATCAAATGAGGGTGTGGCCATGGGAGGTGATGATGGGGACCATATTGAGAGTCTGCTTGTCCTGCTGGTTTCTGATCAGCTCATCTCCACCCGTGACACTTGTGTGTCATGTCCTATGGTATCACAGGATGGAAAGTGAAAATAGAAACAACTAAGCTTGAGTGGACGGGCATTGACCCTTCCATAGAAGGCACCCAGAAAGGATTTGTTCAAATTATTTTACATGTACATGTACATATTACATATACATATTTTAATATATTACTTTTTGTTTAATCTTATACTCATGCCCTTGTTTTTATGATAACAAATACTCTTTGCAAATACAATTCTGAAAATTCCATGTTTTTTATTGAATGGAGGACACTTAGGGACCATATACTTCATGCCTATGTTGTGTCCATGATAGTGAGTGCATTAAGCTCATAAATATTTGTTACTTTAAACCGATTATACTTTATTTATACATTCTAAATATTTTTCTTAACAATGCTGAATATGTATTTAATACATATCTGTATTAAAATCTTTATCTACATCCGTATTTCCTAAGGATTGAAACTTAGAAGTGGACCCATTGGGTAAATATGGATAAATACCTTCAGACTCTTGTTATATGTTTCTTTCCAAATATTTTGTCCTTGTGTTTCTTCCCAGGGTTGTTATGAGGAACAAATACAATGTCCTTGAGCAATGAAAGATCTTTTTCTGTCTGGGAAGCTCATCTTCTGCACATTTCCTCCTGACTTGTCTTTTTCTTATTGAATTATTTTTTTTTATTGGAGTTTTTTTTTTCTCACTGTGAGGCCTTTGTATTGCGATATTTTCTCCTACTTAGAAATTTGTATTTTACCCAAATATTGGTGTCTTTGGATGATCACAGTGCTTAATTGTTGTTTTTTTTTTTTTTTTTTTTTTTTTTTTTTTGGTGTGTGTGTGTGTGTGTGTTAAACTTTCTGCTGAAGAATAATATACAGTCAGAGCCTGAACATCGGGGTATGGCTCACTGAATTTTCTCACACAGAACACACCAATGTAACCAGAATCCAAGAAACAAAATACTACGAATACTCCATAATCCCCTTTTACAGAGATATTTATATTAACCAACATGTACTTTCAGATTTTTTCAGATACCCCTTTATTTCTTCAGTTGGTCATCCAACGAGGGCCTTCAGGGCACCCTTGTTTGTGAAAAAAAAAAAGTGAGCTAGGGCGGGGAATAGACTACAATCAAGCTAACAAGATGACTTAAATCAGAAAGGCTGCAGCATGAGGATCATTTTCATCTACTTTTAACTAATCTGAGGCCTTGAACTTTCTAGCTTTCCAGCTGTGCATCAAGGCCCAGACAGACATAAATCCTGTGGACAACCCTCTGAAGCAGGGCAGTGATTTGACATGCACTGGCAGCAGGGACCGTGAAGGTGCTGCCTGCCCTAAGGGCCCCCAGAGAGGGAGATCACAGAGAGATGATGGAGCAGGTGAAGGAGGGGGTGCCAGGCAGGACTGCAGGGCTATGAGGCTGGGGGCACGAGCTCCACAGGCCACCCTGAGGGACCCCACCTGTGCATGAATTTGTGCACGGGGCTTCTAGTTTTACTATAATATACATTTCTTTTTCTTCAGAACACTCTGGGTTCGCTTGGTAGTTCTTTCCAAAATTGCAGTTTGCTTAAGACCCTTGAATAAGGGGAGAAACCAAGATGGCAGCATAGGTGAACACCTAAACTGCTGCCTCGCACAACAGTTTTAAAACTACAGCTAAAAGACAGAATGGACATCATCCAGAACCACAGGAAAGCTGGCTGAGTGGAAATTCTACAACTAGAAGGAAAGAGAGGAACTCACAGAGACTCAGAGGAGCTGCAAAAAGCTGAGATATGGAGACACAGGTGTGGAGAGGACGGGCGGCAGAGTGCCTAGCTGGCTTCCTCTAGCGGGAGGGAGACGGAAACTCCTGACTGTACTGAGCTCCAGTTCCGACTGCACTGAAACCCAGTTCTGGGCAAGACTCATACAGGGGGAGTCTGGACTGTCGGGAAAAGGGAGGAGTGCAGGGAAACTTAGGGGAGCTGTGAAAAGCACAGCTGATCCTCATAGCCCACTGGCCTGGAGGTCAATTCCCCCCAGTGATACCAACAACAATCAAGACTTAACTACAACAAGGCTGTACACACAGTCTACAAAGAAGTGCACTAAGAGTGTCCACCTCAGGTAATGAGAGGTAGAGCTACTGGTCCATATAAGACAACTAGCACACAAAGCTACTCTACCAACTCAGGGAAGCAGGGGAAATGCACTCAGAGTACACAGAATGTGAGACCTGGTCTGACCTCCTCTCAGTAGAGAAGCGCTACATTTCTCCCAAACGATTTGAGAAAACACGTGGGAATTCGGGTCATGTGAATCCCCTTTGGCGGTTGCTGGGCAGCCGGGAGACCTGGCCTCCCCGACTGGAACGGGGGTCCCCTCCCCCACTTCCCCCCGTGGTGCTGGGCTGGGCAAACGCAGGCGCACCAGCAGTGGGACATGAAGTATTTCCCCGATGGGGTAGAGCCCGCTTTCCGGTTGCACTCAATCAGAGAGAAACAATGTGTTCCGTATCCCAGGCTTTTATAAAATTAAAAAAATATATGTGAACTAAACACACACATCACCAATTCCGGGTACCGAGAAACGATTCCCTCCCCTGCGTTCTCACTTCCCAGAAAACCCTCACTCACCCCGCCCATCCAGGGCGCGCTGTCCATGGTCCTGACTCTGGGACGCGTGAGGCTCGCTCCTGGCAGCCCAGGGTGGTCACCTGCTGGGCGCGCACCTGGAACCGAGTCAGATGCCAGTCCCTGTAAACGTCCGAGCGGAACCTCCGGCTGTCACCACCCCCGACCTGCGAGGCCTAAACGCGAGTGTGTCTCCCAGACTTACCTCAACCACACACCCCAGTAAACACAGCCGCAGAGGGGAAGAGTCTGTGCGAAATGGAACTGAACGTGGACCCTATTGACGCGAGCCTTTCGGTGCCCAGCCGACTTCTGGCCACTCGGGCCGCAGCACCTGGAAGTCTGGGCCAGGCCACCTCAGGCTCCGGGAAGTCCGGTGTGAAGACGCAGACTGGGCTCAGGTCCTCCCAGATCCAGAGATGCCGGTCGGACTCAAAGGGAGTTGAGGGCTGGGCTCTGGTCCCTGCACCTGGCATGCCTCTGCCTGGTGATGGAGGGTGTCCTCAGGTCTTCCTTTCTTTCCTTTTTCTTTATCTCCTCTCTATCGAACCGATTCATCACCAACTGTCCATCTAGGATCGATCCATCTGTTATCTCTCATCCACTATCTATCGTCCATCTACTCATCTATTATTTATCTATCCATCATCTGCCATCTACCCACATGCCACCAAAGGTCTTGGATCCAGATGACAAAGAATTTCGAACATGCGATGCGAAGAGGGAAGGATCTAATTTTTAAATATAACTTGGTGGAGTGGGAGCTGTGATTCTTAAGAAATTCTCTGCATAAATTCCCAGGTGGACAGCATGAATGAGGACATGGGTCTCAGCGATGCTCCTCTGAGGAGGACTTTCTGGAAACTTCGAAGGCTCAGACATTTAGAGGAGAAATGCAAATACAAAAGACCTTAAGCAGGGGTTGTTTCTGCCCGGGACCTTAACAGTGTCAGGCGAGTGTGATAGCCACTGCACTATAGAGACACCCTGCTGAATGTTTGCTTCACAAGGCATATTGGAGCCACCTACTTATTTCCTGGGTGTCCCCCAAAATAATACTTTTGAGTGATTTTTTCTTTTAGTACATTTTCATTCACAGTGCATGTTTCCTCACATTTTTTATTTGTTAAAATAAAAATATGGAAATTCTAGGACTCATAATCAAATGTAACTCAAAACCTGAATTCAAAATTTTACAAAACTAGGCAGGGCGACATCCTCACCTTTTGAACTTGCAGGGGGTTTTATTTGCTTGTAACTCAGTTGGGGGTAAAGTAGTACTGTGATTTTAATTCACATTTCTCTAACAATTAAACAGTGCTTATTGACCAGACATGTGTTTTTTCTTTGTCTTTATGCAGGTATTGTTTAAATTGAAGTGCTTATTCAAGTGCTTTGCCCGTTTGCCATTCACTCATCTGTTTATAATTGGTTTCTGGGATTTCTTTAAATAATCTGGACCCAACTCCTTTGTCAGATATATGTGTAACGCATGTTTTCACTCACTCTTTCGATTGTCTTTCCATTTCTGAAGGATGCCTTTTAATGAGCAGAACAAGCAGCAGGCAGGACGGGGCCTAAGGGCCAGAGAGAGAGATGCAGAAGGCGACCTCCTGGCAGCAGAGCAGAATGTGGGCCAGAATCTGACTAGGGGGGGAGGGCACCAGCATGAGCAGTGACATTTCTCTGACATTTGCCATTAAAATGCCGATATCCACAATGAGAATAAACACCCGGTTATATTTGCAGAACTTCTTGTCTGTAACAGAGCCATTTTAGCTGGGAGTGAGGATGGGTGCATACACAAGTCAGTTATATGCGTGTGGAACAGGTGCTGAATGCCCATTCCTGGGAATTTCCTCTTCTTAAGCAAGCTGCTTTCTCCTGCCCACTGAACAATACGTCCTGGTCTGAGGTGGGCAGTGGGCAGTGGCGAGGGTGCTGGGCTCAGACCCCAACCCTAAGTCAAGCTTTTCTGTGCCAGCTTGAGCCAGGTCTGCAGCCGCTGCAAGATGCTCTGTAAAGAGGTGGGAGAATTTGGAAAGTCAGATCCCAGGACTAGTGAGGGCAGGAGCATGCAAATGAGTATGCACATGAAATGTAAACCACTGGGAGGTTTTTATTGTTTCTGTCTTACCTGGCGCCCTAGGCGGAGGCTGGGGGTGTCGGAGGAGGGCCGCTCCGGTGCCATATCCAGGCAGTGAGAGGCATTGGGGATGAGAAGGGCTGACACGGAGGGTCCCAAGGCCTGTGTCACGCTCAGCACATGCCAGGGGTCCGCGTCCCCTGGGGAGAAAGGGGAAACGGTGTACAAGCTGGGCCCAGGGGAGACGGTGAGGTCGGGTTCGGTGGCACACTCACCATTCACGAACAGCACCTGGGTGGCCACGGGGGTCTGCCCACCGTAGTAGGAGTTCGTCTGAGCCACAGCCTGGACTACGGACGCGGTTGAAAGCCCGAACACCTGCTCACACAGCTCCAGCTGGGAGGGCAGCGCTGGGAGCTGGGAGAAAGGACACGAGGGGTCCTCGCAGGTGACATCTGTGGAGGAGATCCCGCTTAGCAGGGGGCATAAACCCAGCTCCCCAGGCGCCCTCAGTTAATTGTTGAGCTCTCCCCCACAATCACCAATGAATCCCCAGCCCTGTTTGGAGAGGTACCATCCCAACCCAGTGATGGCCCAGAACAGTGGCCCAGAACCGCGGCTTGAGAGCCACATGTGTCTCCTTGGCCCCTTGAGTGTGGCTCTTCCACTAAATATCACGTGTGGGCGCGTGCATACAGTACGATGGAAACTTTCTGGCCCGTGTGCAGAAGTCGGTTTTCAGCTCTCAAAAGAAATGTCAATCGTTGTCCTGTTGATATTTGGCTCTGGGACTCATGAGTTTGCCGACTACTGGCCCAGAACGACAGGGCTGACAGGGGCTGAACATTAAAACGTTGCTTAGAATGCTTGTTTACTATGTCAGCTTGTCTGTGCCCACAGAAATGCCTTCCTTCTGTGGATGTAATTGTTCCCTTTCCTTCCTCATAAAAAGCCATTGCCTTTGTCTCTTCATTGGAAAACTATTTAAGTTTCTGCCCGAATCAGCGCTTCTTATAGAGGTATTCTTACTGACCTCAAATACATGCTTATTGCCTATCACCTATCACTTCAAATGGCTTTTTTTTTTTTTTTTAAATCAGAGGAGGATTGGGCCAGGTACTCACAGAAGCCAAACTCAGTACATGTCTGGTACAACCACTGCCTGTCTCCCAGGCCGGATGCTTGGGGTTCTGTGACCCTCAGCTGTGCCAATGTCTCTGCTCGGGAAAAGCTTAAACACCTCTGGCCCAGGCTGTGCATGACAACCTGGGGACAATATATATATATACACACACACACATATTCATAAATGCCTCCCCTCCCACCTGCACGCCAGGGTCTGGCAGCATAGGTCCCTAACAGTCACAGGTGGAAGTCAGAAGGAGTCTGTGGTCAGAAGGGATGGGCGCCTGGGTCCCTGTGGGTAAGAGGTTCAGGTCCTGGATGACTGGGAGGGACCTTATTACCCGTGAGACCTGGGGCGAGTGACAGATACTATCAGGGACCTCCGTTTCCTGCTCTGTAGGTGGGGATCATAACAGTGCCTGTCCCCTAGAACTACTGTGAGAATTCATTGAAATAACTCATGCCAAACACTTCACAAGGCTCTCCGTGCAGATGGCGCTGTATAAGTAACACCTGGATCGCAACGGCGGCTTCCGAAGGTGGGGGTTCTGGGCTTCAGAAGCTCTGTCCTCAGGACTACCTATGTATATTTTTTCACTCAGCCAATACTACCTGACGCTTGCTGTGTGCCAGGCCCTGTTGCAGGCCCCAGAATAAGACAAAACAGACAGCTAGGTGCCCGTTTGACATCGTGCGTGCGCCCAGGGCAAAGCCTAACCCTACCCCCAACCTCCTCACTTGACGGTGGAGAAAACAAGGCTCGGAAAGGTCCCCAGCTGCGCAGACGGCACCGCGGCGGTGGGCAGGGGCCCGGGTCTAGGACTTCCCCCCCGGGCTGTGGGGCGCTCACCTGCACCGCGCGGCGCAGCCCGTGGTAGGGCCCCGGGCGGCTGCCATTGCGCCTGCCCTCGAGCAGGAGTCCGCACAGCGGCCGCACGCTCAGCGGCGCCCCCGCCTGCCCGTCATACTGCACGGCGCCCCCCACCAGCGCCTGCAGCGCCCCCAGCAGCTCCGCCCGGTCCTCCGCGCGGCCCAGGGACGAGCAGGCGCCCAGCTCCGCCCTCAGAGCTGCGCGGGCCTCGTCTCCCGCGCGCAGCCGCCGCTCCACCTCCGCGAAGGCCGTGGACACCGCCGCCCGGCACTGCGGGGAGGAAAGGTGGCGTCGGCGGAGACCAGCGCCCGGGCCAGACGGTCTCTCCCAGGACCAACATCCTCCTGAGTTCCCGAATGCCCACACCGAGCCTCGCCTCCTGATAGGTCCACTTTCCCTGGCCCCGCCCATACTGGGCCTCACCTCCTGATAGGTCCACTCTCCTCTGGCCCCGCCCCATACTGAACCTCACCCCCTAATAGGTCCACTCTCCTCAGGCCCCGCCCCATTCTGAGCCTCACCCCCTGATGGGCCCACTCTCCTCGGGCCCCGCCCACACTGAGCCTCACCTCCTGATAGGTCCACTTTCCCCTGGCCCCGTCCCTTTCTGAGCCTCACCCCCTAGTAGGTCCACTCTCCTCGGGCCCCGCCCACATTGAACCTCACCCCCTGATAGGTCCACTCTCCTCGGGCCCCGCTCACACCAGCCCCGCCCTCGTTGGAGCTCTTCCCTCGCGACGTCCTGGCCCATCCTCCGCGCCCGCTTCCTAGGGTCCATGCATCTCTGGGGTCCCACCTCCCCGGACCCCGCCACCGAGCTGGCTGCGCTTTCCCCTCTGGCCCCATTTGAAGGCCGCCTCCCCCCTCCTGCTCCCAGGAGGGGCCCACCCCTACCTCCGGGGATCCGCCGATCGCCGTGTTGGAGAGGCTCCGGGACACCACCTGTGGTCCGCCCGCCGGCGGAGGAGAGGCGCGTCAGGGACCCCGACGGCCGAGGCCCGCTCCTCCCGGCCCGCCCGCGCCCTCACCTCGTTGTAGGCGGAGAAGTCCAGCACGGCCCGCACCGGGGCCGAGGAGGCGACCGCGGCGAAGAGGAGATGCGGGAACTGGGGGGAGAGGTGGTCAGGCGGGCGGGGGCTGGGACCCCCATCTTCCGCCCGGTACCCCGCTCGCCTCGCGTGGCCGTAGGCGAGCCCCTCTCTGTGCACCGGGCCCTTGTGCAGCCGGCTGTGGAAAGCCCTGCTGTAGCGGGAGGGCGTGGGGAGAGGGTGTTCCTCCCCCCTGAGATGGGGACCCTGAGCCCACCCCACCCCAGGGGGGTCCCGGGACCTTCAGCCGCGCCCAGGCGGCCAGGGAGCCGGCGTAGGAGCCTCCGAAGCAGACCCAGGGGCTGGAAGCGGAGACGTTGAGGAGGCGGGAGAGCGCGAGGCGGGCGGAGACCACGTCGGCCAGCCTGGGGTCAAGGAGAGGCCGGGCGGTCACCTCTGCAGTCCCGGGGGTACCCCTCTGTGCAGGGTGGGGGGCGGGGCCGGACGGGGCAGGGGGTGCTGGCCAGAAGCCAGGGCCCCCTTCTCAGGGAGTACTGCTGAAGGCTTCGTCCACACATCCGGGCCCGGAAGTGGCCAGGCCAGGAGCGACCCTTTGCCAAGCCTCCCCCCTCCTCTCCTTCCCTATCACGTGGGAGCGGAAAAGCCTGAGGCAGGTTAAGCGGAAACCACACAGGTGCAGAGGGGCTTGGGGACGGGGGAGAGAGTTCCTCGGGCAGAGGAGGGTGCTAGGCTGATGGGTGGGAGCACCGGGGGCGGGGAGACTAAGGGAACAGCGGTGTGGGGACCCGTCTAGCATCCTCTTTTCTGTGCTAAGTGCTTCCTTCCCTCCCTAACCTTCCCGAACCCGCCTGCAGCCAGGGCCATCCACTGCAGTTAGAAGCCGGTGAGTCTGTGGACAGTAACACAGAGGCCAAGGGATACAGACAGACAGACACAGAGACAAGAGTAAGAGAGAGAGAGGCAAAGGAGAGGATTCCAGACAAGTGTGTGGAGAATGGAGCAGGTGAGGGGTGAGAGCAGGGGGGCTGCTAGTAGGAGTAGGGTGCTCTAAAGAAGGGGAGGGCTAATGTGCAACATCTGGTGGGGAGGAGCCCAAGGGGAGGGTTCCGAGGCTCCCGACAGCTGAGCCCGTATGTCCGGCAACAGCAAGGGTGTCCATGCAGCTGGAGCCCTCTGAGTGTGAGGAAGCAGAGGCCAGAGGGTGACAGAGCCAGAGCCAGGCAACCTCAGGGCCCCTGTGAGGACAGGGCTTGGCTGTGGTGAGAAGACAGACGTGAGGGCTTTGAGGCAGGGAGCGTGGTGGTTGGGATCACGCCCTATCTACCCATCTGGCTTCATCTGGAGAACGGGCTGAAGAGGTCAAGGGCAGCCACGGAGGCCGGGGAGGAAGCTGTGTCCTTCAGAGAGGAGACCAGGTCAAGTGGACCAGTCATCAGAGTGAGAAAGTACAGGAAACCAATCATTAGTTTGACAGGTGAAGAAAACAAGGCTTTCTAATAGGGAGTGTGGACAAGGAACCCGGAAGGCTGGTCAACCTGGAAGCTCTGAAAGGTCAGAGCCAGCCACCCCCTATGTAATGGAGACAGTGGTAGCTGAAGCAACTTACCCCCAAATCATCATGTCAATCCTCACTGATAAGATAACCTGCCTGTTACCGGAATTGTCTCTTTCAGGGCAAAGGGTGTATCCCAAACCTGAATAAATGGATGGCAAGGCCAAAGCAATGGGTAGTCTTCCCACTAGAGGTGGGCTCCCGCCTGGCCCCCCAATATCACCAAATTAATACTTTTCTAGTCTCTCTTTTCATTTGCGTGTGGCCTCCTCCAGAACCCAAACCACGGGAACCCTGAACCACGCGGGACGTGAAAGAGGTTCCCACAGGACAGGCGGAGAGAAGACAATGTCTGAGAAAGAAAGATGGAGAGGGACAGAGACCCAGAGAGGGAAAGAGAATACGACACTGAAAGACAGAAAAACAGCAACCACCATGAACCAAAGACTCAAAGTCCACCTCAGGCAGGGGAGACATCTAGTCCCCTGACCCAGACCCTTTCCCTCTCCCCACGTACGCGTGGCGGCTGGACAAGAAGCGGAGCTGGGCCGTGCTCAGGCCCCCGGCAGGGATGCTCAGGCCATAAAACCTGTGTTCCAGGCCGATCACCAGGGCGCCCACGGCGGGGGCCAGGGCTGCCGGGTGCCCTGTGCAGAGGGTGGAAGGGGCGTGTGAGGTGGGTGACGCCCTCACAGCCCTTGCCCCGTTCCCCAGCCACGTCTCTCCCGCTCCGGCTTCTCACCTCTCATCACCGAGCCAGGCCCCAGGCTGCCCTCGCCCCCCAGATGCAGGAATACGGGTCCGTCCGGGCCGGCCCAGTGCCGGTCGTTTATCCAGTACCGCTGAAAGGCGGGGCGAGGAAGAAGAAATGGGCTGTGAGCGTCCTGACCTCCCTTCTCTTCCCTGTTCCTCCTGGCTTTCTCCGGGACTCTTGCTCCTCTACGGAGAGGTGTCGGAAACAGGCCTGTGTACAGGTCCGTTTCCCTCCTGGTGTCTTTGCACCTAGAATGTCAGACCTACGGGAGCAGATACTTTGGTCAACGTTTTCTCTCTCAGACCCAGGCCCACGTGTAGTGGTGAGCACATGGGAGGCACCTGCTCTGTGGGGATCATTGCAGAATAAGTGACAGGTGCAAGTGGGTTGGGACTGGCACCGAGGCGAGAGGACCTGGGAGAGTGGTACGGAGCGAGGTGTGGAAGAGGGTGAGTGTGTTCCTTCACTCGGGAGATGTTGCCAGGTTGTGAGTCAAGGCTGGTTCCAAAGTCAGTCCAAGTCTCTGCTACACATCCAGACTGGTGGTGTTTTAGCGTTTATTCTGAAGGACATGGGGGCAGGGAGGGGCTGAGGAAGAGAGAGAGAGAGAGAGAGAGAGGACGCAGTAGGGACGGAGTAGGGAGGGAAGGAGAGGGCAGGTAGACAGTGCGCTCCCCGCCCCCCACCTCACCTGGAGGAAGGCCCTCCGGTCAGACGCGTTGAAGGGGTCCAGGGGCTGCTCCAGCCACCCCTCTCTGGGGAGGGCCGCCACCCCCGGATCCAGGCTCAGGCCCAGGACGGAGCTCTCCTGGAAACGCTGGAGGTGCTCGCTGAGGCGCCTGAGGAGAGAGGCTGCGGGGCCCGGAGGGGACAGCGGTCAGCCGAGCCCCCTGGGGAGCCCTTGCGTGAACCCCAGGCTGCTCCTACCTGGAGCTGCGGAGCCCCCGAGGGAAGCCAGGAGCAGGGGGCCCAGCCACAGGGCAGGGCCCAGCGCCATGCTGCCTCTTCCTCCGCGGGCGGCGCCGGGCATCCTCGTCCCGTCCCCAGGGCTGGCCCGGGGGTTTATAGCCGCGGGAGCGCGGGGTTCCTGCAGACGCCTTTCCCGGGCGGGTCAAGCGTCCTCAGGAGGCACCTACGCGGGGCAGGGACGCCGAGTCTGTGTCCAGAGGCCAGGGAGGCCGCACCTGGATATCCATGTCTCCCCTCTGTTCCCGGTGCCCTCCCCTCTGGTCCCTCCGTTTCCCCTTCTTGCCCTTCAATCATTAAAAGGAGGTAACAAGAAAGTCTGCTTTGCAAAGAGGAAAGAGACATCTTTTGGTTCTGGACACTCAAATGTGTCGGCAAACTTTTCATTCCCCAAGTAGAAGAGGTCTCTCCTGCATCACTAGCGGGCCGGTTAGCTCAGTTGGTTAGAGCGTGGTGCTAATAACGCCAAGGTCGCGGGTTCGATCCCCGTATGGGCCAGCGCGGTTGCTTTTATTCTCTTCCTCAACATGATTAATCTTGCTGCAGCTGTTTAATGTTGCTGTAGTCCCCGCACCCGTGGGAAATGGCCTCTCCGACGTAAGACTGGGAATTAATGTTGACTTCATTTCTTACTCTTCAGCGGGTACCCCAACGTTCCTTGTCCCCTTCTTCAAAGGAAG
>PVJN01027786.1:0-11949 GCA_004026805.1 Lasiurus borealis
GCCCCCACTGCTCAGAGACCAGGTCTGTGTCCCCAAAGTGCTGACTGGGGCCCTCGAGGGAGGGCGGGCCTGGCCCCTCAGAGGGCCGCTCAGAGCCCCCCCTGGGGGAGGGGCCACCAGCCGGGGCGCCCCTCCCCCAGGCCCAGCGCACACGGGGCCCTGGCTTTCATCAAAGCTCAAAGCAGAGGTGCCTCCGGGCCTGTCAGCTCACTGACGCACTCCGAGCGGGTGGTGACGGAGCTGGGGGGCAGGGAGCCGGGCTGGGCTGGGCAGGCAGGGTGCACTCCTTACCCTCAGCCCTGCAGGTCCGGTGGATGGGGGGGGGCTGGGGGTAGGGGGGGGCCCTGAGTGAGGTCACCCGTGGGCGGAGACGCCCGGCCTGAAACATTCCAGACTGGAGCTGGCAGCACCTCAGAGGACGGAAGGCCCCACGTCTGCACGGGTGGGGCCTGGGCGGGTCCGGGGAGGGGGTGGCACCTCCCGGTGCTGCAGGACTGGCCGAGGGCCGGGTCCGAGGTCTGTGCTCAGCTCCTGCTCCCGGAGGGTCGCGGAGGTCAGAGGTTGGAGCCTTCTGGCCTCTCGCCAGCCCTGCCGGGTCCTGGCCCCTGGGGACAGGAGGCGCCTGTGTCTCCTGGCCTCCGGGGGCCTCACCCACTGGCCACAGGTCCTCCCTGGCCTCCTGTCCCCAGAGGCTGGGCAGTGTGGGTTCAGGAGGCTCTGCCCCCGCAGCCTCAGGGCCCCTGGCTGACCCTGTTGAACTGAGGGTGCAGGGAGCCAGCTGTGGGGCTGGGAGCCACCTCCCCCTGCTGTTTGCTGACCTGGGAGCTCAGGCTGGTGCTGGCGGACCCTGACACTGCCTTCCCCCAGATCTCGGGGTGCGCACCACTGCCCTCCCCCAGATCTCGGGGTGCGCACCACTGCCCGGCACAGACGGGCGATGAGCTTTAAAGCCAGGCCAGGCCCCGCTCCCTCCCACAGCTGCCCCTCCTCCCTGGTGCCCCAGGGCAGTGCCAGGCAGGGGGCGGGGCCACAGTCCCCCCCCCCCGTACCCCCTCAGGGTCGTTGGCGGGAAGCTGCAGTGAAACCCTCGGTGGCTGGGGTCCCGGACAGGAAGCTGGGCTGGGCACTGGGTGGGGCAGGGGGAGCCCCTGAGCTGAGGTTCTGGGGCGACGGCCGGACCCCCCGGCCCACCCCGGTCTGCTTGGTCCCACCCTGTCCTGCGGGTTAAACCGCCCCCCACGTCTCCTGCCCAGCGTCCTCAGCGCCCGCCCCTGCCCCGCTCACCCTGTGCTCAGTCAGTCTTGTGGCCTCCCCTCTGCCCTTGGCCTGTGTGTGGTCGCCCGGCAGAGGGGACGGCTTTTGAGGGGGGCGGGGGGCTCAGGGGCTCTCGTGTGCGGGAGGCTTGGGTCGGAGCCGGTTGTTATCTGCTGTGGTTTTGGCCCCTGTTGAGCCCCAGGGGGTGCACTCCGGGATCCCCGTTCCCTGCCCCCCATCCTGCCCTGGCCTCTGCGGTTAAGGCCGCCAGCGTCCTCGCTCACTTTTATTTTCCGCGATGACACCTCGCCGGGAGGGAAGCACCCCGGGGCCTCTTAAAAGACGCGCCTGTTACAGACGAGGGCACCCAGCGCCCCGTCCATCTCCGTCCATCTCCCGAGCGGGAGGCCGGGCCGGGCAGCAGAGGGAGGGGCTGGGACTGGGGCCTGGGTGCTGGGGGCCGGGGCATGATTGCTGGGCAGCAGAAGGAGTGTGGGCTGGGGGCTGGGACTGGGTGCTGGGGGCCGGGGCATGATTGCTGGGCAGCAGAAGGAGTGGGGGCTGGGGGATGGGGTGCAGGAAAGGTAGGCTTGGCCTTGACCTGGGGTGACCCCTGGCAGGGCTTCAGCAGAGGGAGTGGGCTGGTGGGGACTGGGGACCGGGGCTGGGGGGCCTGGTGGTGGGTCTCCACCTGAGACCAGCTCTGCTCCCTCCAGCCCTTCCATGGCGCCCCCGCCCCCCCCCCCCCCCCCCCCCCCCGGGGCCCCCCCCCCCCCCCCCCCCCCCCGTGTGAGGGGACCCTGGCTTGTCCAGTCACACACCCTGGAGATGGGGACAGTCAGATGCTGGGTCCTGCTCGCCCAGCAGCTGTGGGGCTGGGGACAGGGGCAGGTCGGGGAGGGGCACCTGGCCACCCCGCCTGGGCCCTGCTTGGAGGAGATGAAGTTGGGGGCAGGGGGCAGGCAGAGCCACTTTGGGCCGGTGATGGGACGGCTCTGAGCACTCCCCTCTCCCCTCCTCCCCCTCCCAGGGCCGCCCAGAAGCTCAGCCTGGCCAAGCGCAAGAAGCACCACCCGCCGCCCGCCCCCGTGGCCCGGGCCGCCGCCGCCGCCTTCCCCACGGACTTCGGGGGGGCCCTGCAGCTCTGGCCGCCCCCCGTTCCCCCCTGCCTGCTCCGGGCCGCCGCCAAGGCCAAGGACACGCCCAGCGGTGCCGGAAAGGTAGGCTCGGCCTTGACCTGGGGTGACCCCTGGCAGGGCTGCTTCTGCCTCTTCCCCGGGTGGGGGTACAGACGGGAAGACTGAGGCCCGGGCCACCCTTGTTGGCTCCAGGGGTGGGGTACGGGGCCTGGGAGACGGGGTGGGGTACGGAGAAAGGGTTCGGGGTCCCTGGCCGAGTGCTGGTCTCAGTGTGTGTGTCCTGGGACCAGGGGTTGGGGTCTGACCCCAGGAACCCCTTTGCCTTCGCCCTGTTGTGGCCGGGGGTTCTCCCGCCTGGGGAACGGGGGACCGGGAGGCTAAGGCCCACAGGGGAGCTCTGAACCCTGGTTGCCGAGATTGTGGGTCATGGCCCCGGCCCCCGACCAGGACCTGTGTGTGCAGGATCCGTGTGCCACTTGGGTTCGTGGTCCGGTTAGTGACCATGGGTCCTCTGCGTCCGAGGAGGCGGGGCCTCTGGTCCGCCGGGAGCTGGTGGGCGGGGCCCTGAGCCCCCCGGGGCCGGGGGAGGCTGCCCGCTGGACGCTGGACGGAGCAGCAGGTTTGGGGCGAGGCTCTCAGCATCCTGGGCCTGGCCGCTTGGCCTCGGGGGCGTCTGCGCTCTGTCTGCAGACGGCGGTGGGGACGGACGGGCGGGGTTTCATTCAGGTGGGCGGCTGGGGGTTCTCACGGGGCATCAGCTGGCCCCCCTCCTCCTGGGCGGGGTCCTCTCTTTTCTGTAAGTGATTCTCCCCCTGTGCTCCCCCCATGCCCCTCCCGCAGTCAGTCCTGTCCCCGCCCACCCAGGACCCTCCCCGCCTCTCCACCTCCCGCCTCCCTGCCCGTCACCAGGAGAAGTGCCCTCTGAAAGGCATTTAATTCTGTCTTAGGAGGAAGTAGGTTAGGCTCCATCCTGAGGCTGATGTGCCCCCGATGGTCATTCATCACCTTGCCGGCCTGTGGTCGCTCCCCTGCCTCTCTCGCGAGGGGCCCCCCCTTAGGAGAGGAAGCCCCTTTTTTATGCAAAATACGCGCTTCCTGACCACGCCATCCGATCCAGGGCTTTGTCCTCTCTGCACCCTCACGCTCGCTCGCTCGCAGGCTGCGGGCTCGGGCAGGGTTCTCCCCCACAATGGCGGGCCTTTAGCAGGACCGGGGGGGCCCCCCGGAGCCCCTCAGCGGCAGGGCTCACGCGGAACCAAACACCCCAATCCCCTGGGCAGAGCGCAGGGCGGCCGCGGGCTGAGGGGCGTGGGGGTGAAATGGCTGGTTGTAGTCGGGGAATAAAGGCCTGGATTTGGGCAAATGGAGCCGGCGGAGGAGCCGGCGGAGGAGCCGGGGGAGGAGCCGCAGGAAAGTGCCCGCGTGCCCCTGAGGACGGACACCCTCCCTGGGCGGCTGTGCCCTCACTGCCCACGGGAACCTCCTCTGTGGCAGGCGGGCAGGCGGGTGGCCTCTGTCCCTTCAATCAGGTCTCTGAAAGTCCCGGCTCTGGCTGAGCCTGGTGGTTCGGTTCCGTTGTTGGGGAGACCTCGGGCGGGGACCAGCCTTCTCCCTGCAGGGGGCATGGGGCCTCGTTCAGAGGGGCTTCCCCATCGGAACCTTGCGTGGGGGGGGTGCAGGCTGTACACAGGGGCGCCCTTTGGGGGTTGCTTCGGCCAGTGTGGGCCTCTCGGCTCCCCAGCCCCCGCCCCCAGCCTCCCGTCCGTCCCCTCGAGGGCTGGGCCAGCCTCCGGGACGCCGGCTGGTGCCAGGGGACACCTCTCTGCATCTGTTTCTGGTGTTTTTGGGGAAACAGGCCCCCCTAGCCGCCTGCTGGCTGAGCTGGACCCCCCTGCTCTGCCCGCCTCCCTGCCTGCCTGGCCCGTCCTGGCCCCAGGCTCTGCACCCCTCTCCCCCGCTCCGAGGCTGGCAGGGTTCTCTTCCTCCTGGCCTGTCCCCCGGCTCCCGGCAGCCAGGACCCCGCCTGCGCCCGGGGTGTCCAGAGCCGCCCAGGCATCTTGCCACGACTCCTCCGCCAATGAGGGAGGAGGGCCCCCCTGCGACATTGGGGGGCGCTGGGGCGGGGGCTGCCCCTTCTTAGCAGGGAGTGAGCTGCGCTTGGGGGCACCCCCTCTGCTGGCCTCTGGCCCCCTCTCTCTGCCTTCAGACACAGGGTAGGGGCTTGAGGAGACCACTCTCAGGCCGTGACCCCCGCCGACCTCTCTGAGCTCCAGCGTGAGGGGGTCTGGGGCGGGGGTTCCCCAATTGGCCGCCCCATCCAGGAAGCTGGCCGAGCTGTGTGTGTGTGTGCGTGTGTGTGTGTGTGTGTGTGGATGGACTTGCTCTCCAACGTGCTGAGCCTCTGAGGCCCCCCGTTCTGCACTGGAGTCCCCCGACGGTGTGGCGAACCCCCGTCCAGGGCAGGCCAGGTCGCCGGGTCGGTCCCTGCCCTCTGTCCCTCTCCCCCGGGGGGTGCCAGAGCCTGCCCCCTGTCCTGGCCTCGCCACCCCTGCCCCTTTCACCGCCCCTCTTCCCTCTGTCCTGGGTGGCGCCCACGTAGCCAGCCTCGCACCCTGCCTGCCCTCTGCCTCCCCGGGTTCTGGCCTGGAGCAGGGGTGCGGGCCTGCATTCCTGCTGTGGATCGCAGACGGGGCGGCCTGCCCTCCGCCTCCCGCCCTGTAATTAACGGCGGCACCGGAGGGAGGGAGGGAGGGAGGGAAGGAGGGAGAGGGAGGGAGGGCGTGCTCAGAGGCTCCCCGCCCCGCCCTCCAGGTGAAAGTCATGCTGCGGGTGTGGCCCGCCCCGGGCGCCCAGCGCTCGGCCGAGGCCGCAGCCTTCCTGAAGGTGGACCCTCGCAGGAAGCAGGTGACCCTCTACGACCCGGCGGCCGGGCCCCCGGGCAGCGCGGGCCCCCGGCGGGCCACCACCGCCGCCGTCCCCAGGATGTTCGCCTTCGACGCCGTCTTCCCCCCGGACGCGGAGCAGGTGGGCCTGGGGGCCGGGCTGGGCCCAGACCTGGGGGTGCAGGTGGGCCCGGGTGTTCCCCGCCCCCTCCGCCCTGGCCTCTCGAGTCTCCCCCGCCCCAGGCTGAGGGCTGTTTCCCAGGGAGACACCCCTTCTCCCCAGGGGGCTCTCGGACCCGCCTGTCTGGCCCTGGGTGTGCGTGAGCCCCGGACGCTCCCCCTGTGCCCTGTGCCTGCCGGGACCACACGAGTGCTGGGGTCCGGGTCCTGTGACCCAGGTGTGCCCGGCAGCCACGTGTCTGGCCGGTTCCCGCCGCGTGTGCATCCGTGTCCTGTCGGCACGTTCTCTGTGCGCGTGGAGCTCTGCCCCGGGCCTGGGTGGGCCGGCCTGGCCCCCCGGGCCATGCAGACGTGGCGGATCGGTGACCCGGGCCCTGACTGTCCCTCCCCAGGCCGAGGTCTGCGCGGGCAGCGTGGCTGACGTGCTCCAGGCTGTGGTCAGCGGGTCCGACGGCTGCATTTTCTCCTTCGGCCACACCAGCCTCGGTGAGCGCCCACCAGCACCCACTCCGCCCTCCCTGAGCTCTGTTTCTGGACCGGAAGAGGGCAGGGGGCATCTCACAGGGGCAGGGGGTGGGCACAGGGGGTGGCGGGCTCCTGGGAGGAAGCCGAACCCCGGCTGGCATGGAAGACGGGGCCCAGAGGCAGATCGGAGGCCCCGGGCAGGGCCCCAGAGGTAGCGCCAAGGGAGCTGGGGGTTGAGGGTCCGTCTCGCCGGGCGGGAGGGCCCTGACCGCCCGCCTGCGTGCGTGCATGGGTGGCCCTCAGGCAAGTCCTACACCATGATCGGGAGGGACAGCTCCGCCCAGAGCCTGGGTGTCGTGCCCTGCGCCATCGCCTGGCTCTTCCGGCTCATCGACGAGCGCAAGGAGCGGACGGGCACGCGCTTCTCCGTCCGCGTCTCGGCGGCGGAGGTGGGCGGCCGCGACCAGGGCCCGCGGGACCTGCTGGCCGAGGTGGCCGCCTGCAGCCTGCAGGACGCGCAGTCCCCCGGCGTGTACCTGCGGGAGGACCCTGTCTGCGGGGCGCAGGTAGGGGGCCACCTCCTCTCGCCGCCGCCGCTGTCGCGCGGGGAGTGTGGGCGGGCGGCCCGGGAGGCGGGTGGGGGCCGCACGCTGGCCCTGCACCGCTGAGGCCCCCTCCCCCGCCGTGTCCAGCTGCAGAACCAGAGCGAGCTGCGGGCGCCCACGGCCGAGAAGGCGGCCTTCTACCTGGACGCGGCCCTGGCGGCCCGTGGCACCGGCTGCCCCCTGGACGCCCGGGGCTCCCACCTGCTCTTCACGCTGCACGTCTACCAGTACCGCGTGGAGAAGGGCGGCCAGGGCGGAAGTAGGTGCCCTCTATGTCAGCCGTGCCCGCCGCCGCGGCCTGGGGTCGGGCGCAGGGGTTGGGGGGTCTCCGTCTCGGCCGCGCCTCACGCCCCTCCCTGCCCTGTGCTTTCAGTGTCCGGGGGCCGCAGCCGCCTGCACCTCATCGACCTGGGCAGCTGCGAGGGGGCGCCCGGCCGGAGCGGCGAGACCCTCGGCGGCCCCCCGAGCCTGTCCCTGGCGGCCGTGGGCAGTGTCATCCTGGCGCTGGTCAGCGGAGCCAAGCACGTGCCCTGCAGGTGAGCGAGGCCGGGGGCGCCGTGCGGGGGCAGCGGGTGCGGGTCGGGCAGGTCCCATGTTCCGCCACCTGGGGGGCCTCGCTAGCCCAGGCCTGGAGGGGTGCCGGGCACCCCGGGGACAGAGGCAGTGGCAGACCCGCCCCTGGTGATGCAGGCAGGGCTCCTGTCTGGCAAAGGGCCTGCCTCGCTGCCCCCACCCCCTCCCCGTTGTACCCCCTCCCTCCGCACCTGCACGGCCTCTCACCCTGCACCCCCGGCCCAGGGAGCACCGGCTCACCATGCTGCTGCGGGAGGCGCTGGCCCCCGGCTGCCACGCCACCATGATCGCCCACGTCTCCGCCGCCCCGGCCCGGCACGCCGAGACGCTCAGCACCGCGCAGCTGGCCGCCCGCATTCACCGCCTGCGCAGGAAGAAGGTCAAGGTCGGTTCGCTAGCTGCCTGCCCCCTGACACCCGAGGGCCGGGCTCCTGTCCTGCCAGGGCCTCTGCCCCACACCTTGGGGCACTTGAGACTCCCCGTGTGTGCCCTGGGGTCACGGGGCCAGAGGAGGGAGGCCTGTCGGCGGCCTGGCCGGGGTCAGGGGGTGGCCGGGCGCTGTATGGTGAAGGGGCAGAGGCAGAGAGGGACCTGGGTCTGGGCCCGGCTCCGTGGGGTGGGGCAGGGGCTGTGGGCTGGGCTGGGAGGTGTCTGGGGCCTCTTGGTGGTTGCTGATGCCTCACAAGAGGGTTGTGTGCAGCCGGGCCACGTGGGGGCGGGAATGGCCGGGGGGCGGGGACTGGCTCACACCGGCCTCCTCTGCCCCCCCCAGTACGCGTCCAGCTCCTCGGGCGGGGACAGCTCCTGCGAGGAAGGCCGCGCCCGCCGCCCCCCGCCCCTGCCCCCCTTCCACGCCCGCTCCTCCGGGGCCCCGGACCCCGGCCGCCCCGCCTCCGCCTCGCCCGGCGACCCCGACTACTCGTCCAGCAGCGAGCAGTCCTGCGACACGGTCATCTACGTGGGCCCGGGCGGGGCGGCGCTGTCGGACCGCGAGCTCACGGACAGCGAGGGCCCGCCCGACTTCGTGCCCATCATCCCGGCGCTGAGCCGCCGCTGGCCGGCGCCCGGGGGCCCGCGGGACGTGGACCACTTCCGCTGCAGCACCTTCGCCGAGCTGCAGGAGCGGCTGGACTGCATCGACGGCAGCGAGGGGTCTCCCGGCCCAGCCCGGGGGGGCAGGAAGCCTTCCCCGCCCGAGGCCGCCGCCCCCAGGACGGCCGGGGGCCCGCCCCCTCTGGCCGCCAGCAGCCCCGGCCCCGGGGAGCCCCCCCAGGCCACTGGGGACCCGCGGGGGGACGCCGGCTTCCGGCCTGACCCCGACAAGGTCACCACCGGGAGGCCACTGCCCGGCCCGGCCCCTCCGCCGCCCCCCGGGAAGCCGGACGCCGGCCGAGCCCCCCCCGACCAGCCCGCGGACGGCGCGGTCCGGACGCCCCCGGTGGGCATGAGCGGCCCGGGCAGCGGCCGCCCCCGCCCCTGCGCCCGGGGCCTGCTGACCACCACGGTGACCCTGCAGCGGCCGCTGGAGCTCAACGGCGAGGACGAGCTGGTGCTCACGGTGGTGGAGGAGCTGGCGCTGGGCGGCCGCCGCCCCGACAGCCTCGCCAGCCTCGGCAGCGACTGCTCCCTGCAGGCCCTGGCCTCGGGTTCGAGGCCCGTGAGCATCATCAGCAGCATCAACGACGAGTTTGACGCCTACACGGCGGCGGCGCAGGCCCCCGGCTCCTCGGGCAGCTCCCGGCTCCTCAGCGGGCTCAGCGCCCCCAGCCGCGGCCCCACCCCCCAGCCGCCCGCGCGGGCCAGCCCGGACCCTTTCAGCCCTGACTTGGGAGGGCTCGGCCCTCTGGACGCCCCGATCCCGGACAGCCCCCCGGAGGACAGCACCTTGGGGTCCTCGGAGGACGGCAGCCCGGATGGCCCCCGTCAGGTGGCTGCAGCGGCCTCTGTCCGGCCGGGCAGGGAACCTTGGGCTGGGTGCCCACCCGGGACAGCCCCGGCCCAGACCCTGCACTCCAGCCTCCCCCGGACACCCAGAGCCACCTCCGCTGCTGCCGCCGCCAGCCACACGGGGTGCCCGCGCCTGGCGCTGAGCCCGCCGGGCCCCGGGGGCCTGTGCCAGGAGGACCCCTGGCTGCTGCGGGCACACGCGTGCGGCGGCGCCCGGAGGGTGGTGGATGGCTGCGAGGTGGCAGCCAGGGGGCCGCCCAGGCCGGGGGCCGCCGCCCAGATCCCGCCCCTGCGGAGGGGGGCCACCACCCTGGGTGTGAGCACGCCCGCCGGTGGCGAGGTCCCCGCCCGGGCCCTGGCCTGTCTGGGCGGCACCAGGACCGCCCCCGGCGGCGGCGTCAGCAACGGCAAGAAGAGTGCGGCTCCCCAGGGGACCCCGCTCCCCAGGCCCGGCGGCTCCGCCCCGCCCGCCCCGCCCGTGCGCAAGTCCAGCCTGGAGCACAAGGCCGGCCCGGCACCCGCCCCCTCCCCGGCCGGGACCCCCAGCCGGCCCGGGGCTGCTGCCTTCTCCCGGGGCGAGGAGGAGGCCCGGCCCGGCGGTGGACGAGGCGGTGACCACTCCGCCTCCAGGGCCACGTCCAGCCTGAAGGTCCGTCCGGGCCGCCCCGCCACCCACGGGTCCCTGGAGCGGAGCGAGGGGCTGGCGCCGGGCAGCGCCAAGGCCCGGGATCCCGCTACCACCAGCAGGCCGGCCCGGGCGGTGCCCAGATTGGGGGTGCCGCCCGCCGGGGCCCCGCCCGGGCCCGCTCCCACCTGCAGGGGCAGCAGCCCGGTCAAGGGTGTGGGGCTCCCCAAGGCCCCTGGCGGCGGCGGGAGCAAAGGCCGCAGCCTGGCTGCCACCGCCGGTGGCGGGTCCCGGGCGCTGGGAGCCTCGGCGAAGCTGCTGCCCCCCGTGGCGGGCAGGGCCCCCGGCGGCGGTGGTCCGGTGACGGCTCCCCGGGCGGCTCCCCGTGCCAGTCCAGGCGCCGGGGGCGCGAAGGCCAGCAGGGGCACCATCATGGGCACCAAGCAGGCGCTCCGGGCCGCCCACAGCCGCGTGCACGAGCTGGCGGCGGGCGGCGGCGGTTTCGGGCCGTCCTGGGGCCCGGCCGCCGACTCGGACAGCGGCAACGACAGCGGGGTGCACGTGGGCGGGGAGCGGCCGGGCCCCGCCCTGCCCTCGCCCTACAGCACAGTGACGGCCCCGCGGCGGCCCCAGCGCCGCAGCAGCGGCCACGGCAGCGACAACAGCAGCGTGCTGAGCGGCGAGCTGCCCCCCGCCATGGGCCGCACCGCCCTCTTCTACCACAGCGGCGGCAGCAGCGGCTACGAGAGCATGCGGCGCGACAGCGAGGCCACCGGCAGCGCCTCCTCCGCGCCCGACTCCCCGAGCGACAGCGGCGCCGCCTCGCCCGGCTCCCGCGCCCGCAGCCTCAAGTCCCCCAAGAAGCGGGCCACGGGTGGGTGTGCCCCCTGCCTGCCCGCCCGCCCGCCTGGCACAGCCCTTACAGACCCGCCCCAGGGGCCCGTCTCTGCCCCCGAGGGTGGCCGCCCGGGTCAGGACCGGGGTTGGGGGCCGGGCCCGGGTGGGTGTGCCCTCTGCCTGCCCACCCGCCCGTCTGCCTGTCCAGCCGGCCTAGACCTTAGAGACCTGCCCCAGGTGCCCATCTCTGCCCCCAAGGGTGGCCACCCGGGTCAGGACGAGGGATGGGGCCTGGGACCCAGCTGCCCAGAAGCCTCTGCCTCCCTTCCTTTCACCCTCTGTCTCTGGGGACCTGCAGGGCAAGCCCGTTCCTCACGCTGTAGTTGGGGGGACTCAGCCCGTGGCTGATGGGCTAGAAGGGCCCCCCGCTGTGGGGCGGAGCTGGGCGGGACAGTGGTGGGGAGCTGGGGGCCTGGCTTGGGGTCTGTTGGGGCCGCCTCAGCCCGTAGGGCAGGGAGTTCGGACAAGGAGTGGTCTCTCGGGATGCTTGTCGGCATTGGCCCCGTGGACGGGAAATGGGGAGGGGTGGTGGGCCATTCTGGTTTGGGCCCGGGCTTTGCCCGTCGTAGAGAGCCGGGCCAGGGGCTCACGGCGCCCGCCCGCTCGGTTCCAGGCCTGCAGCGCCGGCGGCTGATCCCCGCGCCGCTGCCGGACGCCGTGGCCCTGGGCCGCAAGCCGGGCCTCCCCGGGCAGTGGGTGGACCTGCCCCCGCCCCCGGGCACCGCGCGCAAGGAGCCCTTCGAGATCAAGGTGTACGAGATCGACGACGTGGAGCGGCTGCAGCGGCACCGGCCGCCCCCGCGGGAGGCCCTGGAGGTCAGGGCCCGGTGCGTGGCGTGGGGGGGGCTCTGGCCGGCCTGGCAGGGGCCCCGGGGGGGCGTGGCCGGCTGACCTCTGACCTCCCCTCCCCGTCTTGTCCACAGCCCTCCCAGGACCCGGGGAAGGTAGGAAGTCTCCTGGAGCCCAGGGTGGCCCTGATGCCCGCCGTGGCGTGGGGGGTGCTGGAGGGGTCCCTCGGGGTGCCCACCCCTGTGCCCACCCACCCCGGGTGCCCGGCCTGATGCCAGCCCCACCTGAGGGCCCAGGCCCCCCCTGCCCACCATGGAGGCCTATGTGCCCACCCAGGCCTGAGGGGGAGGGAGGCTCATGGGCCGGGTGGGGGTGCTGGGGTCCCGGGGCGTCCTCCTGCCTGAGACCCCGCCCCCCGCCCAGGGCCCGGTGTGTGCGGGCGCACCCCTGCGGCTGGCCGAGCGCAGGCAGCAGAGGCTGCGGGACCTGCAGGCCAAGCATGCGCTCCTGTGCACGGAGCTGGCGGAGACGCAGGGCCGGCTGATGGTGGAGCCCGGCCGCTGGCTGGCGCAGTGTGAGTCCTGTCCCCTCTG
>PVJN01027786.1:12049-27852 GCA_004026805.1 Lasiurus borealis
CCTGCACCCCGCTGGCTGGCTCAGTGTGAGTCCTGTCCCCCCGTTCCCTCCTGCACCCCGCTGACTTGCTCAGTGAGACCCTGCCCCCCGAGGCATAGGTTGGAGGCCTCTGACCCCTCCTACCTCAGGCTCCCCTCGCCCGCCCTGCGCCCCGGGACCCCCTCTGGGAGCGCCGGGCGCCCGGCCTGACCCGCCGCCTGCTGTCCCCGCAGTCGAGGTGGACCCGGCGCTGGAGCCGGCGTCGGCCGAGTACCTGGCGGCGCTGGAGCGCGCCACGGCCGCGCTGGAGCAGCACGTGAACCTGTGCAAGGCCCACGTCATGATGGTCACCTGCTTCGACATCAGCGTGGCCGCCGCGGCCGGCACGCCGGGGCCCCAGGAGGTGGACGTCTGAGGCCGCGGCCGCGGCCGGGGCGGGAGGGGCAGGCGGAGGCGGGACGATGGAGGAGGAGGAGGAGGAGGAGAAGGATGTGGAGGGCAGGGGGGACGTGGATGCAGGGGGCCCCGTGCAGGAAGGACGGGGGCCGGAGAGGGTGGACCGCGAGGGCGAGGCGTGGACGAGGGCCGGTGTGCCCGCGACGAGGGGACTGTCGCCGCCGACAGCAACGCAAGTGCCTTTAACGGGGATTGGACTTCCTTCCCCCACGTTCGGTGCTAAGGACTCCACACCAGCAGCCGCGGGGCCAGGCCCGGCGTGGCCGTGGGGGCGTGGCCGTGGCCGGCTGTGTTTGGGGGATCGATGGTCTCCTTGGCCGCAGGCTGGGCCCCCAGGTCCCACGGCCGCATCCTCGGGGGGTCCCTCAGCCGGACACCCGCCGGGCCCGCCCGCCCCAGGACCCGCTCTGTCCCAGGACCCCCGAGGCAGTGCCCAGGGCCGGGCCCACACCACGTGGCACCTTCCACGGCAGGAATTCTTACCAAAACCACAGCGAAAGGACAAAGCCCTCGCACACACAGGCGGGAGGGACGGGCTTGTACCGGTTTCGTCCATCCATATTTTTGTATCGTTTTTTGCCTACGAACTCGTGTTTGCAGCAGCCTTTGAGACGCGATCTACGTTCTTACGGTTTTCTACGGGCAGCTCGGGGGGCCAGGGCTGGTTTCTCACCGGGGTGCGTTTTTCTGGGGGCGCCCATCCCTTTGTACAAATGTGCAGACCACACTTTCCGTGGCTTCTCTTTGTGAATAAAAGACGCATCGGATCCCGCGGCTCCTGAGTCCTGGACGCTCCGCCCACTGAGGGGCCTCGGGGTGGGGAGGGGGGCGTTGGGGGTCCAAGGGCTTTGGGACAGCAGGGGAGTGGGAGGGTGGCACCTGCTTCTGGAGGGGGTCCTTGGCCCACAAGCCCGACAGCACCCAAGCTGGACCCCCAATTTCTGCTCTCCGTCCCCAGCCACCCTGGGTGCCAGGAGGCTGAGGCACAGGGGACTGACCGGGCTCCCCGCTCCCCGGGGTTCTGTGAGCTGGGGAAACTGAGGCAGGGGTGTGTGTGGGGGTGCTCTTGGAGGCTCCTGGCCTCCCCTCTTCGCCCCTGGTCCCTCCAGGAGAGAGGCAGCAGGCACCCTGAGGACAGGCCCAGGCCAGGGCCCAGGAGCTGACAGGAGCCCAGCCTCGCTCAGCAGCCCCCACTGGGGCCTGGGCTTGGGGCTCATCCCTGCAGGACGGGGCTCCTGCTGTGGAGACACAGGGCGCTGGACCCTTTGGGGTCCCTGTCCCCGGTGCCGCTCCCCGGTATTGGGGCCTCCCGGGGTCTGGGGGCCTGGAGCTCCGCTGTCCTTCTGTCTCCTCCATCCCCCCACACCTCCCCTCCTCCCGTCCCCCCACACCCCCATCCTCAGAAGGTGCACCCGACGCCTCCCCACCCGGCACACCCAGCCTCAGGCGGCTCTCGCAGGCCCCAGCCCAGCCACCTTGGTGCTGCCACCCACCGGGTCCGCCCCGGCTCCAGGCACCTCAGCGTCTCCCCCACCCCCCAGCCCTGCGCTCTGTGCAGCCCCTGTGTCTGGCCTCCCCCTCAGGCAGTGAGTGGGGGGTCCTCCTTGGTGGCCCTGCTGCCCTGGCCCCTCCAGGTGCGTCCTCCCTTGTGTGGTCTAGCCTCCCGCCCCGGGGGGCACCCAGGGGGGCGGGGTCGGAGTCTCTGCGGCTCCCCATGTGGGTGCAGGGCGGGGCCTGGGTGGCTGGGGCTGCTGAGGGGAGGAAGGAGGGAGGGAGGGGAAGAGGAAGGAGGGAGGGAGGCCTCGTGTCATCGAGGGGCCAGCTGGCCAGGAGCAGCCCAAGACCCAAGCCCTTCAGTTTGCCGGTGCCCCCTAGACGCCCCTGTCGGCCTAAAGCCGGCCTGGTCCTCACGTGGCCCCGAGGGTCGGCGGGAGCCGGCTGTGCCCAGCCCCCGCCCTGGCCTCCTCTCTGCAGAGACAACCTGTCCCCTCCTCTCCTCTCCCCTCCCCTCCATCAATCACTGGACAGACCCAGGGCCTGCTTCTTGGGGCCTTCGGATGGGTGCCCTCGCCCAGCACCCCCTGCTGCCCGGACAGAGCCTGGCTAGAGCGCCCGGGCTGAGCCTGGGACGGCCGGTGGAGCCACTTCCCACAGCCGGGAGCCGGGGCGGCGCCTGTCCTGGGGGAGCCGTGTCCCGGCCCACGCGAGCGAGACAGCTTTCATCTGGGCATCAAAGCCCCCGCTCGTCATCAGGGCGGGACCGGGCGCCGCTTTACGGGTGGGAGCCGCGGGGCCAGGCTGCCGGGCCAGGCCGCCGTGTGCCCGCCGTCCGACCCGGCCCCGTGGGAACAGCCCCGGGCGGGTACGGGAGCCCTGTCTCGCTGGCGGGGCCGGTCCGAGCTCACAGGCTCCGGAGGACGGTGGCGGCCAGGACCCTCCGTGGCCGGGGTGGGGGTGGGGGTGGAGGTGAGGGCCTGGGAGCCGGCGGGCCCCACCTGGGCCGTGCGGGACAAGGGCATGAACTGGCCGCGGGCACCATGCCTGCCTGACGCACTCCGCAAGCCCAGGCCTGCCCTGCGCTCTGCCCGTCCTGGCTGGGCCCCGAGGCTGGGTGTGTGGGGGGAGGCAGGCCAGGGGGTGTCAGGCTGGGCGGGGGACAGGGCCCCGCGGGTGGCTGGGGGCTGTGGAGGCAGGACCTGAGTCCCTGTCCTGCAGGCTGAGCGGCCCCTCGGCCCTCCCCCATCCCTGTCCCGTCCGGTGCCTCCTCCCTGGGCCTCCTCCAGGGGCGGCCCTGGGCTGGGGGGCAGCACGCCGCCTCCCAAGGGTGGGCGTGGCCCCAGCCGCCCTTGTGGTCCTGCCATGCGGGCAGCGAGAGTGACCACAGCGGTGGCCGTGGAGGGGGTGATGTCGTGTCTGGGGGTGACAGTGGGGGTTGGCCGCAGAGATGCTGGGGACGGGGACCCACAGACGGGTGGGTCTGCCGCCCCTGGAGCCCGGGACACGCTGGCCGAGGTTCAGTCGTCCTGCTCTCCCCAGGCACCTGCCCCTCCTCCCCACCACGCTGGCCCCAGGAAGCCAGATGTGCCCCCTGGGAAACGGGGTGAGGTCCCAGCAGCACCTCCCTGGGGCTCCCCTGGGCCTGTGCCTTGCAGCCCGGGGAGGGACCTGGGAGCTGGAGGTGAGGGGTCACACCAGCGCCCACCTGCCTGCCCTCCGCCCAGACACCTGGCACCCCCAGGGCCGCAGAGGGCAGGGCCTCAGCTCTCCTCTGTCTGGCCGTGGGGTCCAGGACAGTCCCCCCTTTATTCCCTCCCCACCACCTGGTGTCTCGGGGCCCCGCTCCACCTCCCAGGGGGGGTCTGAGGGCCCTCGCACCTCCCTGGCACCACCGCCCGCTCCTGGGACAGCAGCCCCTGCCCTGCCCCCTGGTGCCTGAGCCGGTGGGGGTGGGGGAGTGGGGCCGGTATCTGCTCCCGGCAAACAGGAAACTGGACGGCGACCTCCCTCCCCACATTGTGTGCGCAGAGGCGGGTCCAGGCCGCTTCCACACAGGAAGCCGGGAGGCGGGGCGGGAGGGGCCCTGGGCTGCCGGGAGCCGCTTCCTGTGGGTCAGGCGATGGGGTGGGGGCGGGGGGCGGGGAGGGAGCAGCCTGCAGCCCCGAGAGGCCCTGCCCACCACCCAGAGCCCCGGGCGGGAGGCCCGGCACGTCCTTGCACCCCTTCCCCTGGACACCGAGGCCGGGCCGGTGTTTCCCCACCAACAGACAGGCCGTGGGTGTCCCTCTGTGCCCAGGGTCATCTGAGGTCACCTAAGGTCATCTGCGGAGGCTGGGGAGGAGCCGAGGGGAGGCGGGTGGGCACCAGGGGGGCAGCCAGAGGGCCCCCAACACCCCTTCCAGGAGAGAGCCACACACACCCCCTCCGCCTCCAAACAGGCAGGCGGCTCTGAGGCTCCTAGCCCGGCCCCGGGAGCCGGGAAGGCCTTGGAGGCCCCGCCCTCACCACCCCTCCCTGCCTCTTCGCTGCCTCTGAGCCGCACAGGGTGGGTGAGGGGGACTGACTCCCCGAGCCCCGTGGGCCCGGAGCCTGGCCCCCTCCTGTGGACGCGGACGCCCAGCCGCGGACATAAACCTGTGTCGGGGAGAAGCCGCCCGCTCCTCCACGCCAGACGGCGCCGTATATCTGGGGCCTCCGCGGGGCGGTCTGGGGCGGAGGGGACCGGGAGCCGGAGCCAGAGCCGCCCTGATTTGTGGCCGGCCGCGCGGCGGGGCCGGCGCTGGCATCTTTACGAGCCACTCAGCTCGGCGAGGACCGGGGACGGGACGAGATCTACGGCCACGGCCGCCTCTCCCAGCCCCTCGCCGCCCTCTGCGCGCAGCACGCCGGCACCCGCAGCATGTGCACGCCACACGCACACGCCACGGCATTCCCACACACTCGCATGTGTTTACTCACATGTGTACACACCACACACACACACCACGACATTCCCATGCACTCATAGGCACGCATGTACTCACAGCGTGTACACGCCACACACACACACCATGGCATTCCCACGCACTCACAGGCACGCGTTTACTCACACGTGTACACTCCACACGCACACGCCACAGCATTCCCACGCACTCACAGGCACGAGTTTACTCACATGTGTACACACCACACACATACGCCACAGCATTCCCACGCACTCACAGGCACGCGTTTACTCACAGCGTGTACACACCACGGCATTCCCATGTACACACCACGGCATTCCCACGCACTCACATGCACGTGTTTACTCACACGTGTACATGCCACACACACACACCACGGCATTCCCACACACTCACAGGCACGTGTTTACTCACATGTGTACACGCCACACACACACCACGGCATTCCCACGCACTCACGTGAACGTGTTCACTCACACGCACACACACACACTCACACACGTGATTCCTGGGCCCTTTGTCCCCAGAGCCACTCAGTGTCTGAAGCTGGGCCACCCAGAGGAGGACGGGGGTCCTGAGGTCAGGGCGGGGGTGGGGGAGGGGCCTGAGATGGGCCAGGGCAGCTGGAGGGCCAGGTGCAGGGGTCAGGGAGGGTTGGGGGAGGGAGGGGCTGGATCAGGGAGGGGCTTGAGAGAGGGAGAGGGTGGGCCTGGGTGGCGGAGAGGAGCCGAGGGCCAGGTGCCGGCCACCTCACGCCCACCAGTGACGGCCTGTCTCCTTAAGGCGGGGCCCCCAGAGCCCACCTCTGTGGCTCCCTTGCCCCCCATCTCGCTGTGGGTTCCCCAGATCTGCAGGGTGGAAGCCAGCGCCCCCTGTGCCCCAGAACTTTCTCTCCCTGTAACACCCCCTCAGACCCCCCTTCCCAGATCCTGGCTCCCCCCCACCCCTGCCCAGGCCCACAGCCACGCTGGGTCCCCACGCCAGGTGCCCAGCCTCTGTCCTGGGGAGGGAGCAGGAAGGGGGCTCAGCGTGACCAGGCCAGCGGTCCCCTTGCTCCAAAGAGCATGGTCGGGGAGCCTCTCTCCGGCGCGTTAACATCATGGCTGTTTGCTGAGTTGCTTCCTGAGGGACCAGCGTGGTCCCGGAGTGCATCCCGTGGCCATTCCCCCACAGTGGGCGGCCAGGAGGACACGGCCCAGCGGGAGCGGGCGCAGGAGGTGTGGGCGGGGACTGCGGGCCGCCGACTGCTGGGGACCTGCTCGGCCTGAGGGGCACACTGTCCCCCGGACTGCGTCAGCCGTGGGGAGCCCTGGGCTGAGACCGGGTGCAGAGGGAGATAGATAAGCCCTCCTGGCCCGAGAGCTAGCGCTGACTGAGCCTGCAGGCGTGTGCGAGCCGGTTGGTGGTGGTCACGTGAACACACGGTCGGACCTGAGCCACACGGTGGACCACTGCCGGGAAGCCGAACCTCAGCGGGTGGGGATAAAGCTCCGAGAACGGGGGTTACCTCTGTGTTCGCAAACGGCCATCCAAGAAGGCACAGAGGAGGGGACATGAAGCCCACTGGTGGCCGACCAGAGAGGCGGGAGAAAGCAAAGCGGGGAACCCCGGGGATTGGATAAAAGGTAAGATGATGGACACACACGTCGCTGGGTGCAGGAACAATGGACATGGTAACCATGAAGGAGTTTGTGGTCTCTGTCCTGGTGCCCAGCCCATTAGGCTGTACCCCAAAGGGTCACAGTTACCCAGACATTTCAAGGGTGTGTGTGTTTTTTTTAATATATTTTATTTTTTACAGAGAGGAAGGGAGAGGGACAGAGAGCTAGAAACATCGATGAGAGAGAGACATTAATCAGCTGCCTCTCGCACGACCTCCACTGGGGATATGCCCGCAACCAAGGTGCATGCCCTTGACCGGAATCGAACCTGGGACCTTTCATTCCGCAGGCCAACACTCTATCCACTGAGCCAAACCGCTTTCAGCCAAAGGTGTGTTTTTATAGAAGCAAACAGACAGGCTCCGTGAAGATAAAGGCTGACCTTGTCAGGGAAGACACCGGCCTAGGAGGTGACCCCCACCATCCCTGCGTTTAGTTCAAATTTCATCTCGGACCATCCTGTGGGGTGACTGGGCCTCTGAGCCTGCAGGACGGCCTGTAGGCCTCCCCTGAGCTGGGCAGGGTAGCACTGCGTCCACGGTAGCGTGTTTGTCCTGAAATCCTGAGGCGTGTGACCCGTCCTGCCCTCTCCCCTCAGGGCTGCAGCGAGCTGGGGGTGGGAGAGGTGAGGGGGTGGAGAGGTAGGGGATGGGGGGAGGGGTGAAAGCCTGCCGGGCACTGGAGGAGTTTCTGTCGAGGGAATAAACTTGCCCTCACAATTATTATTTTTATTTTTTAATATATTTTATTGATTTTTTTTTTTTTTTTACAGAGAGGAAGGGAGAGGGATAGAGAGTTAGAAACATGGATGAGAGAGAGACATCGATCAGCCGCCTTCTGCACGCCCCCCACTGGGGATGTGCCCGAAACCAGGATACATGCCCTTGACGGGAATCCAACCTGGGGCCTCTCAGTCCGCAGGCTTGACGCTCTATCCACTGAGCCACACTGGTTTCGGCCACAATTATTTTTTTTTAATGTATTTTTATTAATTTCAGAGAGAGGAAGGGAGAGAGAGATAGAAACATCAGCGATGAGAACAGCCTCATCGCTCGGCTGCCTCCTGCATGTCCCACCCTGGGGGTCGAGCCGTATCCAGGCACTTGCCTGGCCCGGGTTCGAACCCTGACCTTTGGTCCTAGGCTGAGGCCAGCACGGAGCCACGCCGGCCGGGCCCTCACGTCAGCCTGAGGGCGGGTCCCTGCAGCGGAGAGTCCGGACTTCGGGCAGCAGCTTCCCGGGAAGGGACTGCGGGGAGAGGTGTGTGTGTGTGTGTGTGTGTGTGTGTGTGGCTTCCTTCCTCCTGCATGGCAGCCGTGGTGTCAGCTACAGGGACTCGAGTGGGAGAGCCGGGGGCGCCTGCGTGGGCAGAACCCTGTGAGCCCCCGGCCGGCTCCCGCTCCGGGGACCAGACAGGTCCCAGTGATGGAGCCAGGGCCTGGAGGGTGAGAGGGGTGGGGAGGGGCCACTGCCCGCCGGCCTGAGCTGTGGCCCTGAGGCACCCTGAGTGCAGGCAGGGCCGAGACAGGCCGCGGTGAGGCCGGCAGCCCCTCCACTGGGTCTCCCATCGCTGGGCCTCCTCGGGGTGGCGGCTCCGCGCTGTTTCAGCTTTGCCTCCGCGATGCTGGGACACGGTGGGCAGAGCCTCGGTCCTGCCCGTTCAGCGCGAGGATGGGCCTGCGGTTCCAGGGATCCCTCCTCCCCCAACTCCCTTACCCACTCACTCACACCATCCATCCATCCCATCATCCATTCACTCACTCATCCATTCCATCATCCATTCACTCACCATCCATCCATCCCATCATCCATTCACTCACTCATCCATTCCATCATCCATTCACTCACCATCCATCCATCCCATCATCCATTCACTCATTCATCCATTCCATCATCCGTTCACTGTTCACTCACCATCCATCCATCCCATCATCCATTCACTCATTCATCCATTCCATCATCCATTCACTCACTCACTCACTCATCCATTCACTCACTCACTCATTCATTCACTCACCATCCATCCATTCCATCATTCATTCACTCACCATCCATCCATTCCATCATCCACTCACTCACTCACTCATTCACTCATTCATTCACTCACCATCCATCCATTCCATCATCCATTCATTCTATTCATCCATTCACTCCCTCACCCACTCATTCACCATCCATCCATTCCATCATCCATTCACTCACTCACTCATTCACTCATTCATTCAACTCACTCATCATCCATCCATTCCATCATCCATTCACTGACTCATTCACTCACTCATTCATTCACTCACTCATTCACTCATTCATTGATTGTAACTAGCACGGGTGTAGTCCTTGGGCCATCCCTCCCATGTGCCCACCTGCCTGTCTGTGCAGCCGTCCTCCCTGCCCCTCGTTCTGTCCACCATTCCCCGACCCCGAGTCTGTCTCCATTGCTTCCTAGCCCCTCGACACCCAGCTGTGTGCCCAGCTCTCTCCTGTCAGTTTTCCTCGTCCCCACCTGTTCCTTCAGCCATGGTTACTCATCTTTCAATCCATCCACCCATCCATCATCACCTACCCATCCACCTACCCATCCACTTTCCACCCCCCACCATCCTCCCATCTATCATCCATCCTCCTACCCATCCACTTTCCACCCCTTACCCTCCATCCTCCCATCTATCATCCATCCTCCTACCCATCCACCTACCCATCCACTTTCCACCACCCCACCCTCCATCCTCTCATCCATCATCCATCATCCATCCTCCCATCCATCCATCTCTCCATTCACCTATCCATCCACTCACCCATCCATCCACCCACCCATTCATCTACCCACCCATTCATCCATCTGTAATACCCAACCATCCACCTACCATCTATCCACGCATCCACCCATTCATCTTTCATCCATCCATCCATCCATCCATCCACCCACCCACCCACCCACCCATTCATCTACCCATCTATCCACCCATCCATCTACCATGCTCATTTACCCATCTGTAATACCCAACCATCCACCCACCCATCTATCCTCTCATTCATCCATTTATCCACCCACCCATCCACCCATCCATCCATCCATCCACCCATCCATCTACCCACCCATTTATCGATCTGTAATACCCACCCATCTACCCAACCACTCACCATCCTATCCCATCAAGAGCTACTTGGTGCTGGACTCAGGGCTGGGGGCTGGGGAGCAGGGAGGGAGGCACAGACACCAGGTAGACACGGCCCCGTCCTTGAAGCCGCTCGGCCTGTGGCAGGAGAGGCACCTGTGACACAGGGAAAGTGTGCGACCCTCTGTGTCTTCACGGAGCGGGTGGGGCTCTGGCCCCCGGGGTGCGGGGAGACGCCACAGTGGGCCTGGCCCCTCGGGGCCACCATCTGAGGCTCCTGTGCTGTCCGCTGAGGCTGAATGAGAGGAGGGATCCTGGCCCCCCGCCCACCCCGGCCCCAGCCCAGGGGACACAGGACTGGCAGAGGCACTGAGGAGCCGGGAGGAGAGCCAGAGAGGAGGCCACTCCCCGGCCACTCGGAGAGCCAGGCCCCGGGCACCCCCACTCCCACGGCCCCTCACTGGCCGCCACTTTCTGTTCAGACAGACGCCCGGTCGCCCCAGAGGCCTGGCGGTGGCAGTGCCCGGCTGCCCGCCGGCCGAGCGCCTGGCTCTCGTCTGCCTCCCGCTGCACAGGGGCCGGCTCTCCGAGGGGCTGGCTCTCCGAGGGGCGGGGTCGGCGTGGGCAGCCTGGACTCAGGGATGTGACTGTGGGGGTCCCTCAAGCCCCGGAGCCCGTTCCTCATCTATCCTTTGTGTGGGGGCAGGAGGGTGGTCTGAGTGGGTGTGCACCTGCCTGGGCCCCTGAGCTGACCCGGTGTGTGCCGGGGGCACCGAGTGGCCGTGGAGGCTGGGGAGGCTCCAGAATCGGGGGGGCAGGGAGCTTGGGGACTGAGGCTGGAGAGCTGCCCGGCCCTGGGGGCCCGTCTGCTGCCCCCCGACCTGCAGGACTGACGCCAGACGTTTTCTCGGTAGATGTGGCCGTGGGTGTCTGGCCAGGAGCCTGTGGCCCCCGGTCAGGCCAGATTCAGGGCTCAGGGCCAGCTCTGGAGCCCTCTCGGCAGGAAGTGGTCGGACGGACGGATGGACAGACAAACAGACTCTGGGACAACTCCCCTTCGGTGTGTCCCAGGCTCCCTGGGGGGAGGGGGGAGACGCTTGGCCAGGTCCCATGCAGGCAGATGGCCGAGCCCTGCTCTCCCCCTAGGTGCCCTCCGTGGGAGGGGTGGCCAGGCCCGGTGCCGGGCGCGGGGTCGGGCGGACGTGGCGCTGCAGGAGGAGGGGGCCGGGCCCTGGCTCCTTGCCTCCCGTCGGGCCGAGGGAGCGGGCGGGCCGCGCGCCATCTGTCTCCGGTGATTTGCGGGCAGCCGCCGTGTAACGGGTCCTGAATCATGTCCGGGAGTCGCACACGTGTCTCCGGCAGACTCGTCCCTAAATTATCTTTTACGATCGCCCGCCTCGCTGCGGTGTGCGTGTGTGCACGCGTGTGGGGAGGGGGCCTCGTACCCAGACCAGCGGCGGACAGCCGCACGGCGTTCCTTATCGACAGCCGCCCGCCCGCCCGCCCCTCGCCACCTCCGGCGAGAATTCACGGCCCGGCCGCTCGGCAAATATTGATTCTGACCCGAGCGGACGCTCCCCCCTTAACGTTATTATAATGAGGGATAAAAATCACATCGCCTCCGCCGACACTCCATCATCCCCCCGCTCCCGGCCTCATCGATCTTCCTTTCCCCGGGTTTTTCCATAAATTATTCTATTCAATTAAGTAAACTCACACATAATGGCATTTTGCAAACTGAATAATTTATTGACTGTGTTTGGCAAAAGGCTGATTGGGGCGGGCGGGGGGGGAAGGGGGGTTTGTCCTCAGCTCCCGGAGGGGACTCAGGGGGCTGCCTGCCCTTCGCCTCCTCGTGGGGGGTCCCCGTGCGGAGTGGGGGGGTGGGTGCTGGGGCAGGACACGGGGAAGGAGGAAGGGGAGCAGGCGTGGAGAAGGAGGCTGCACCTGGCGGGGTTCAGGGTGAGGGAGAGGGCGGGGGACACTCAGGCCCGGGGCCTGGGGCGTGTCCAGCAGCCGGGCAAGGAGTCAGGGGGACCCCCCCATCTCGTCCTGAGCCTCACTTCCTGGGACAGGTGTGGGCACTGGCTGTTCGGCTGCCCTACCTGTGCCAACCGGCCGGCCACTGTAGACAGAGGCGCTTTCTCACGCTTGGGGAGTCCAGGGGGAGGAGGGAAAAGGTTGGGGGTGCAGGGGGCGGGGCTGGTGTCTCTGAGCCTCTCTTTGCACCGGCAGACGCTGCCTCCCACCCCCCGGGGTCCTGGCGTGGCCTTCCCTCCCCCGGGCGCCCTGGGGTCTGTGTCCCCCACCTCCTCTCCCCCCAGCTCAGCCCCCAGGGGTCTCAGCCACCGCTCTCCTTGGGATGAAATAGGCCCCCTGCCCTCAGGAGTCCAAGGCCAGAGGAGGGCGTGGAGGAACCCTGAGATGCACAAAGGGCAGGCGGGCCTGGGGGGGGACGGGCAGCGACCCCTGTGGTTGTGGGTGGGGTGGGGGTGGGGATGGGGGTGGGGATGGGGGTGCTCCCCTGCCCCCCTTTCCTACCTGGAGAGTCAAACCCCACAGCCAGGCATCTGAGGCCAGAGGGCGGCACCTGCAGGGCCCCAGGCCTCAGCCCCCAGCCCCCAGACCGGCCCCGCCCCTCTCTTCCTGGCCTGGGGGCGGGGCTGGGGAGGCCCCGCCTCTCTCCTGGGGCCTGGGGGCGGGGTTGTGGAGGCCCCGCCTCTTCCCTCATGGCCTGGGTCCTGGGTACAGGGATCTCGGGGTCTGGGACCGGGGTCGTGGGCAGTCCCTGCCTTTCCTGTATCGGTGGGATTTCCTCAAGGACCTTGAGCCATTTGGAAACATGAACAAAAGAACTTAAGTGTAGCCCTGGCCGGCGTGGCTCGGTGGATAGAATGTCAGCCTGCAGCCTGAAGGGTCCTGAGTTCGATTCCGGCCAAGGGCACATGCCTGGGTTGCGGGCTCGATCCCCAGTGTGTGTGTGTGTGGGGGGGGGGCGTGCAGGAGGCGGCCAGTCAATGATTCTCTCTCTTCATTGATGTTTCTATCTCTCTCTCCTTCTCCATTCCTCTCTGACATCAATAAAGAAATATAAAACAAACAAAAAAACAAAACAAAACAAAAACTTAAGGGTGAGGAATCCCACCTAAGTATTTGATTTTAAAATGTGCTTCGTTTCCAGTGCCCAATAACTGCCATGTCTCCCGGGCCCTGGTGGGGGCGCCTGGCCAGCCCAGCCCCCAGTGGCTCTCAGGCCCCGTGCAGGGGGTGATGCGGCCGGAAGGGGCAGCTGCCGGAGGCTGAGATGCCGGCTCCTCTGCTGAGCGGTGGGGACCCCTCTGCATCTCAGCCCCCCAACATGGGAGGTCAACTCATCAACTCAGGGGCACCACACAGAGAGGGTGTGTCCATGGCTCGGTGGAAGCAGAATTGTGGGGCTCACGTATGAGTTTCTTTAAAATATATATATGGCTGGGCTCGTCCACCGTCCACGTCCAGATGCGGGGCCTGGGGCTGGGGGTGTCGGGGGCGGGGCCAGGAACGAGGCTCAGGCTGCTCAGGTTGGGGTGATGCTCCAGCCGCCCCTCTCGGCCGGCCTCTGGGCACCTGCGGGACACAGGCTTGAGGACGGTTTATTTTCGGGGTGAAAAGGCGGCCTGGGGTGGGAGCCTCCTGCCTCTGGGGTGGCCAGAGGGTGTCACCCAGCCAGACCCCTCCTGGCGAGGTTGGGGGGAGGAGTGAGGGTACTCCTGGCTTTGGGCGGCCTGGGTGGAAGGCAGGGGGTGGGGTGGGAGATGGGGACCAGCCAGGGGCTGGTGGCCGGGCCCTCCCCACACTCCCTCAGGGCCCCCAGCTCTGTCTGGCATTTGCTCCACTTGCAATGGGGAGGTGTGTGTGTGGGGGGAGGTGTGTGGGGGAGGTGATCAGGGGGAGGTGATCAGGGGGAGGTGATGGGGTGGGGAGGTATGTGGGGGAGAGGTGTGAGGGAGAATACGTATCATTAAAGAAAAACGGGTCTGGGCCCTCGGTCGGTTTCCCATTAAGCCCGTGTGTGCGTCTCCCTGTCAGGAAGCGGCTCGGTCCCGCCGGCGGCTGGGAGCGCAGATAAGGGGCATTTGCTCGGGGCGGGTGATCGCGGCGGCCTCTCCCGCAGATAACACGCCTCCTGCGAGGCTGCGGTGGGAGCGGGCGGCCCCTCCCGCCAGGCGCAGCCGGCAGACGGCGTGCGCTCGCGGGCCGGCTTGTCAGCGCGTCGGCGCTAATGGAGGTGAATTACGTGTGATCGGCGCGGGGCTTTGTCTCGCAGCGCGGGGCTGTCGCTCGCAACGGGCACGATTAATCGCCGGCGTTCTGCGCTCCGCCTGCCGCCCGCTACACCGGTCCTGTTACCTTGGGGCGCTCTCTGCGGGAGCACGGGTGGGCCCTGCAGGGGGGGGTCCGTCATGAGCCCCCCCCCCAGCCCCAGGTGGGGACTTGAGCTGGTAGCACAGAGGACCGGGGTCGGCTGGCCCTGGGCATCCGTCCCGCAAGCAGGGTGCATGAAGGGGAGTGCCCGCTGTGTGCAGAGGCATGTGTGTGTGTACAGGTGCATGCATGGGTATCGGTGGACGTACACGTGCAATGCATTGTGCACACGAGAGTGTGCACATGCACGCCTAGTTGCATGCATGCACATGTATATGCCCATGTGTATAGGTGTGCACATACACACACATGTAAGGGTGATGTGTGCACCCATGTGCACCTGTGCATGCATGCATGCAAGTGCCTGGGGGAAGGGCTCTGCTCTCAGTTGGCCTGGCACGTGGGCCCTGCTGGGGTGTGCAGCCTGGCCTGGTGGGGTCCCTGTGACCAGGATGTGTCCTCTGGAAACCGTGGGGGCCGGTGTCCCTGGGTGATGCCCCTGTGGGGTGTTGCAGGGGCTCTCAGAGGGAGGACCAGGGGGGGGACAGCAGGGAAGTGAGAACGGGGCTCAGGGGTGGACCTGGGCCTCCGAGAAGAGCGGGCTTTGGGGACGGGGAGTGTGACAGGTTGGGGGCCCGGGAGGTGGCTGGCTCTGCTGGAACAGGGGCGCCCTGCAGTTCTGAGGGGCACCAGGGGCGGGGTGTCCTTGGGGGCAGGAGCTCCTGGGTCCCCACCCGTGGAGTCTGGCACCGAGTCTCGCCTGCCCGTAGGTAACTCCCCTCGGTGGGTACCGGCTCACAGGCGGCCGGTCTCCCCACAGAGACGGGGGGCTGGTGCCGGGACACAGACTGGGAGATGCGGGTGCTGGTGCCGGGACGGGGAAGCAGCTGCTGAGGAGCCGGAGGGAAGGCGGAGGTGGAGGGGGGCCGTGAGGGACCAATGGCCTGTGGGCACGGAGGCGTGGCCATGCACACAGGCAGCGCGGGCGGGGGTGGGGGGAGCGGGCTGGCGGGGTGGAGGCGGGATAGGGGGCACCTGTGAGACTCAGCAATCAGAGTCATTTAAGAAAGAGGAAGAGCCACCAAAACCGGTGTAGTTCAGTGGTTAGAGCGTTGGCCTGCGGACTGAAAGGTCCCAGGTTCGATTCCGGTCAAGGGCACGGACCTTGGTGGCGGGCACATCCTCAGTGGAAGGGGTGCAGGAGGCGGCTGATGGATGTCTCTCTCTCTCATTGATGTTTCTGGCTCTCTATCTCTCTCCCTTCCTCTCTGTAAAAAATCAATAAAAAATATTTTAAAAAAACAGAAAGAAAGAAAGAGGAAGACACTGCAGGGCGGGGGGAGCTGCAGGAGGCCCCTCCTCCTGGAGAACCCACAGTGTGACCCTGCCCCTCTCTTCGGGGCCCTGGGTGAGCCCCGCCCTGCCCCCCAACAGCAGCTGAGGCCGAGGCTCTGCAGGCACAGGCACAGCCCTAGGTCTGCGCGGCTCTGGTCCTGGGCCCACCACACCCTCCCCCTCCAGACCGAGAGGCCCCCAGCCCTGGCTCGCCCCCACCTCCACCTGCGCCCACAGCAGCCCTGGGGACCCGCCCACCCTGCTCTGCCAATTAGAGTCTCTTAGCGGCGGTCTGACCGCCAGCACCTGGGTCTCCTCCAGGGAGGTGGGGTGGAGGGGAGGGTGAGGATGAGGGCCAGGCCCAGCCTGATCTCCAATGGGGACCAGGGGGCGGCGGGGGGGGGGGGTTG
>PVJN01027787.1:0-27765 GCA_004026805.1 Lasiurus borealis
CCCTCCTTCTGCCCTTACCTCCCCCCTCATTGTCCTCATCCACAGGTGTACGATTTTTGTCCAGTCTCTCCCCACACCCTGCCTCACCCCTTCCCCCCTGAGAATTGTCAGTCCACTCCCTTTCTATGCCCCTGATTCTATTCTCTTCACAGTTTATTCTGTTCATCAGGTTTTTTATTCACTTGATTTTTAGATTCGCTTGTTGATGGATATGCATTTGTTGTTCATAATTTTTATCTCCTGCTTCTTAGTAACATCGTCGTGGGAGAGTCAGCAGAACGCCTGGAGGCATATGCTCATCTGGACCGAGAGGCAGGCTTACAGGTTCTGGATCAGCCCCTTTCTGGGGGCGTGGGCAGAGCCAGCCCCCCGCCGTGGGAAGTGGAGCCTCGCTTGTTTTATGTGAGTCTCCTCCCCATAAGGCCTCCGGTGCTAGTCTCCGAAGACGTTTCTGTTACTAAAGAAAGCCGGCCCCGCGGTTTCAGGCCTCGGCCCGCATTTTCGGGCAACATCAGAGGCCATGGCTGAGCTTCTCGGATGTGAAAGCCGCAGAGTTTCACGTGGTTATTGATCAGCAGCGCACCCATTATTTTCCATTTCCCTCCACGCCCGCTTTGGGGAGACCTGGTACTCATGAAGCGTCTGCCGTGTTTTCAGCCCTCTCTCTGGCAACTGAGCGCGTGGTGCTGCCGAAAAGAACTCGGCCCTGTCGGTCTGTCTCCCTTATTTTGGTCTCAGGCCGCGGAGGCTCAGAGAGGTTAGGTAATGTGCTCGAGGCCACACAGCAAGTGGAAGAGGCAGGATTCCAGACCCTACCTACCCTCTGCGTCCCTGCTCAAAACTGATGCCTGGTTGTCCTCTAATTGCCTTTCCCAACAAACATACTGCCACTCGTTCATTTCTAGGGTTCCCCCTTGACTGCTGGCCCAGGGCTCCATCCCCCACAGCCAGGGTGCAAGGCTCTTCTCCCCTCCCTCCCCCCGTCAGCCAAGGCTCTGGCCAGGGGCCCCTCACCTGTCTCCCAGCGGCCTCTCTGCCCCCCTCCAGGATCTCCCCACACAGCAGCGTGTGTTCCTTTTCAGCGTTTTATCATGAAACATCACCCGTGTGAGAAATGATGACTTTGACAGTGAGCACCCATATAGACCCACCCCTCGATTCGGCCACGAGCATTTCCTGTGCTTATTTCACCACACATCTGTCCATGTATTTGTCCCTCTACCCACCCTCCAATCACCGACCAGACTTTCTGAAAGAACGGGTACAACCTGGTTGTCGGCTCCATCTCCCCCTCCCCTCCTCTCTCTAGAACTCCAAGGGGGGGCAGACAGAGACTCTAGAAGCCCTCGGAGTTCTAGAAAAGGCACATGCGTGCGGAGATCCCGCTCCATCCCTGCGTCTCCCTCCACGCGTGTCCTCCTCTCACCCCCTGTGTTTCCGCTGCTTCCTCCTCCCCACCTCAGCGCTCCCCCCGGTTCTCCGTCCTCCTGGGGAGGAGGCTGAGCTCTGCTCCCCACTCCAGGCCAGAATCATGAGCTCCAGGTCCCCCCCACACCCCCTCCTCCCCACCCCCAGGGTGGGCAGCAAAGCCCGTGACCTTGGCGCTGACCGCTACTGCGCTACTGTCAGCCCAGGTGGGCGGGGAGGGCCTCTCTCTGTCTTTCTGTGGCTCCGTTTTTCTTTCCTTCTGGGGACGGAAGCGCTGCCACCGCCCTCAGCGCCGGGCTGCCCGCCCGCCAAGAGGCGAAAGAACACGGGTTTGCCTCTCACCACTGGCGCACGGGGCGCGTTTGACCTTGAGCGAGCCGGGCGGCCCCTGCGGCGAATCCGCCAGGTCCCCGCGCCGCCTCGTGTTCGCTGCCTAATCTGGCGCGAGGCACTTGACCTCTGCGTGTCAGCGTCCTTATCTGGAACATGGAGATAATCGTTTTTCATCTGCTTTATGGGGTTGTTGGGAGATTAAATAAAGTAAAATATGTGAAGTGCTTGGAGCAGCGCCTGGCACGCCGCGAGGCCCGCCCCGGCTCAGCGCGGCCGCGAATTCCTCCGTCTCACAACCGCCCGCGCCCGGCCCGCTCCCACAGACACCCGCTCCCGGAGGGAGCCGCTGGGCCGGCGGTTCTCAACCTTCCTAACACCCCGACCCTTTAAGACAGCTCCTCACGGGGTGGTGACCCCCACCCATAACATTATTTCCGTTGCTACTTCATCACTGTTATTTTGCTGCTGTTTATGAATCGTATCTGTGTTTTCCAGTGGTCTTAGGCGACCCGTGTAGAAGGGTTGTTCGACCCCCAAAGGGGTCGCCACCCACAGGTTGAGAACCACTGCCCTGGGCACAGAGAAAGCTGGGAACTTGTCAGAGATTCCGAAGACCTTTCTGCCCTGGTGGGAACCTGCTCTGAAAGCTGGCTGTCCCGGGTGCGTGGCGGCCGAGAACTTGAGAGGGTGGTAGGCCGCGTCTGCCCCTAGAGCGACTCTGCTCCCTTGCCCCCCGAAGATGCCTGCATCCTGCTCCCTGGAACCTATGGCTGTGCTTCAGTGTGTGGCAAAGGGATTTATAAACGCGATTAGGATAAGGGTCTTTTGGTAGCTGGGTGGGTCCTTAAGAAAGGGAGACGGATGAGTCCGAGCCAGAGCAGGTGATGGGAAGGCGTCACTCCGCCGGAGAGCAGGGTGGACACAGGAGCCAAGGTGTGGAGGTGACCTCTACAAACTGGGAAAGCCACGGAGTGGATTCTCCCCCAGAGCCTCCAGAAGGGGGGCAGCCCAGCCCAGACCTCGATGTAGCCCAGTGACACCCATTCCAAGTGTGTGTCCCTGCTACTGAGATAATGAATGTGTGTGACTTTAAGCCGCTAAGTTTGTGATAATTTGTAATAGTAGCAACAGGAAGGTAATATATGGAGGAACTGAATGTTTAATTTTAAGTTTTTTAATTTGAAAACATTTTTTAAAATATATTTTATTGATTTTTTTACAGAGAGGAAGGGAGAGAGACAGAAAGTCAGAAACATCGATGAGAGAGAGACATCGATCAGCCGCCTCCTGCACGCCCCACAGTGGAGATGTGCCCGCAAGCAAGGTACATGCCCCCAAACGGAATGGAACCTGGGACCTTTCAGTCCGCAATCCGAAGCTCTATCCACTGAGCCAAACCGGTCTGGGCTGAAAACATTTGTATTGATTTTGGAGAGGAAGGGAGAGGGAGGGAGAGATAGAAACATCAACGATGAGAGATAATCATTGATTGCCACTTCTTGCACGCTACCTACTAGGGATCAAGCCCACAACCTAGGCCTGTGCCCTGACTGGGAATTGAACCATGACCTCCTGGTTCGTAGGTCAATGCTCAACCACTGAGCTATGCCGGCAGGGCTAAGTTTCTTAGTGTAAGTTAAGATGTCAATAGCTACATTGGGATACGTGGCTACCATGTTGGAGTGTGCAGTTCTGAGGAACAAATGGTAATCAGGAGAGTTTCAAAATATTGGGCTGGTTGAGGTCGGAGGAAAAGCAGTTCAGCGGGCAAGACTCCATTTTTGCTCCTGTCTGTCCATTCATGCATCAGTCTGGTTCGGGAGACATCAGAGAAATGATGAGTGGTGGCATTATGACTGCTTCTTTCCTCATGGTTTATTCTCGGTAGGTTTTGTGCTTCTGGGAATTTATTCATGTCATTTGGATTATCCAATTTGGCATACAGATGTTCATATTTTATTCTTCATCCCTTCTCTCTAAAATGGGTAGAATTTACCCCTCTTTCAGTTCTGATTTTAGTCATTTGAGCCTTCTCTCTTTCTTTCTCAGTCAATGTAGCTCTATGGTTGGCCAATTTTATTGATCTTTCCCAAGATCCTCTTTCTGGTTTTGCTGATTTTCTCTATAGTTTTTCTATTCTGTCATGGCTCTAATCGTTACTATTCTTTTTCTTCTGCGAGCTTTTCACTTAGTTTGTTCTTTTTTTTTTTTTTGTCCTAAGTTAGTTTCTTAAGTTGTAAGGTGAGGTTCTTGATCTGAGATCTTTTTTGATGTAAATGTTTCCGTTATAAATTTCCCTCTGAGCACTGCTTTTGCTGCATTCCACCAGTTTCAGGTTGCTGTGTTTTCATTTTCATTTGTCTCTATCTGTTTTCTAATTTCCCCTGTGATTTCTTCATTGGTTGTTTGGGAGTATATTTGTAATTTCCATGTATTTTCGAATTTTTCAGTTTTCCTTCTGGTGTTGACTTTTACATTTTATTCGTGTATCATTTTTCTTTTTAGATTTCCTTTAGTCCTTTCTGTTTTCCATTAGCTTTTTTGAGCATACTAAAGGGTAATTTCTAATTTTTTGTTTTGTTTTGTTTATTAAGTCAGATGTCTGTGTTGCCTAAGGGATGAATTCTGGAGATATATATATTTTTTTATTTTTGATTTTTTCAATGGACCACGTTTTTCTGTTTCTTTGTACATTTTACTTTATTTTTAGTTGAAGATGGAACATTTGGGAAGTAGTCACCTCTCTCAGTGTTTCCAGACTGGCTCTTTGCTGAACATCCCTCTACCTATAAGCTGGACATACAGTGGTACCTCGAGATAAGAATGCCCTAACATACGAGATTTTTGAGATACGAGCCGTCGCAACATTTGAGATAGGAGTAATTGCACGGATCGGCCGGCTGCACATGACCCACCAGTTTACTGCGACTCGAGCGTCTCATAGTTTCCCACACCTCAAGGTTACGGAACGAATTAAACTCGTATCTCGAGGTACCGCTGTACTTGAGTCTGGGAATCAACCTAAGGAGGATGCTCCCAATGTCCATGAATATTTTCCGAACACGTGTCTCGCCTGGACCGGAACTGGCTTTTCCAGTTCCCCTGTGTACGGGGTCGGCAGGCCTACCCATTCTTCCTGGGTCCTCTCTGCCGCTCCACTCCATCTTCTCTCTGTTGGGTCACCTGTTCCTGCCCCAGGCAAATGGCAGCGGGCTGGCAATCTCTTGGCAGGCCTAAGTGGGTGCTAATGAATGGGAGAATATGCTGTCCTTACACCCGATAAGGACCTCATTGACCCCACCTCCTCTCTCTCCACCGGATTTCTTTTGAAGCAGCGATCTGCTTAGGCAGGACGCCCGGGTAGGCGCTCCTTTGGAAGGTACACTTGACCAAGACCTCACCAAATACTTAGATGTCATTGCAAGGTGTAGAGTTTGCAGACAGTGTGGTGATTGAAAACATATATTGAAGCAAGCAATGCTTTGAGGCATTTGACAAGGCTACTACATAAGCAGATCAGATCAAAGGGATGAGATGTCCATCTTTCTGCCTGTCCGTGTGTCCTTCCACCTTTCCACCCATCCCCCCTTCTAGTCGGCATTTATTTGATGCCTACTCTTTGCCCGGTCCCACGATGGACCCCTGTCCTCACAAGGCTAGACGGTGAGCCCTATTTTATGGGCGAGCAAATGGGCTCAGGGGTTAAAATGTGCTCCAGGTTCTAGAACACAAGAGATGAAAAGCAAACTCTTAACTTCAAGACCATTCCGTGACCAGTGCTGCCCTGAAGAAGTCCACTGTGTAGCTCAGTGGTTCTTACACATTTGTGGAAAATGTGGACAGTTTCTGTTAACTGGATGCTTTTGCCAGAAGCCCTTGGGGACGAAGTGATGGGGATAATTACTTAGTAGACATGGCTCAGAAGGTGGTGCGACCTACTTAGTAGCGGTCACCCAAGGCCTTGTGCATGGTGGGCTACTTCCTGGTCATCATCATTGTGTTTGTGCTCTCTGATTTCTCCACCTTTTTCGACAGTCCTCACGCCCTCCGCATTTTCTTGCTTTGGAGAATTTTAAAAATATATATATATTTTATTGACAGAGAGGAAGAGAGTGATAGAAAGTCAGAAACATCAATGAGAGAGAGACATCGATCAGCCGCCTCCTGCACGTCCCACACTGGAGATGTGCCTGCAAGCAAGGTACATGCCCTGGACCGGAATCAAACCTGGGACCTTTCAGTCCGCAGGCCGACGCTCTATCCACTGAGCCAAACTGATCTCGGCACTTTGGAGAATTTTTGCAGGAGAGTAACAAACCCAGACTGCCGGAAGCCTGTGGTTCCCCCTGTGTTTTGTGAACAGGCGGCGTGTGTGTAGGAAGAGGGAGACGGGGAGAGGAAGATTCTAGGGGTCAAAACAGAGAGTTGACTCCCGGCCCGGGGAGTGGTCTCAGGTCAGCGAGTTGCCCGAAAGATGTGGGATCCACTCCTGCTTCATGACAGTCCTGCGAGATGGACAGACCTGAGAGGTGGCCTCTCGGGTCTGGAAGTAGGTCTTATTTTCGGGGGATGTCTTACTTTTGGGGAAACAGGGTAGCACAGCGCCTGGCACAGGTAAAGGTGTGTGGAATGAATGTCGGAGCATGAATGAAGCCGGAAGGACTGGAGGAGCCCCAGGGAGGTGAGAGGACCCCCCCACCCCCATGCCTTACTCTCTGCCGCCCACGGCAGCTTGGATCCAGGCTCCCATGCCACCACCCAGAGGACTAAACTCGGCAGGTGAAGTCTGTGACCACCTCAGCGTTGATAACTATTCTGTGGTCCTTGCATCCTCTCCTGCCAGGCCCTTTGCCGATGTCTGTGGTTCTCCGAACCCGGAGACTTTTCTAAGCAAAGACACGGGCGCTAACAAGGCCACCCCTCGGTGTGGGTTTAGGCCGTGTCACCTTGCTGTGGCTGGTACCAGGGCCCGCGTTTTCCAGCCGTGGAGCCCGGGCTCAGAGAGGTTAGCTTAACTTTCTCCTGTTCTCCCGTGAGAGCGAACTCGGCTGCAAACTCCGGGCTGCCTGACCCATCAGGCACCGGTGTCCGCATCCCGGCGGGAACAGGCCCTCCACGGAGATAACGGGCGGGTGTTTATTTACCGAGACGTGCATCGCCGGGCTGTGGCTGGCGGAGCTGGGAGCACACAGCGTGGGCAGGGGAGAGAGGCGCGGACCCCGGAAGGAGGCGTAGTGGTGAGACCGGGCCTCCCTCTCTGGGACTCAGCCAGCCCCGGGCCACCTCCTGCAGTCCCCCTCCGGCAGGGGCTCCTGTCAGCCGGGCCTGGGCTCCACGGGAGTCCACCTCCGGGGGCAGAGGGCATGTGGACCTGGAGGACAAATAAAACACACGCCCACCAGGAGCATCTCGCATGGGTGGGCAAGGACATCGGGCCACGTACCAACCAGGCCCCTGGCACCCAGCGGGCATTCTTTAAAAACATTACATGTATCGGGGTGACATTGGTTCATGAGGTTACATAGGTGTCAGGTGGACCATTCTGTAACCCATCCTCTGTGTACGGCTGGTGTGTTCATGACCCCGAGTCAAATTGCCTTTTGTCCCCCTGTGGTTGACCCCATGTTTTCCTCTTCATCCTCCTCCTCCTCCCCCCTTTCCCTCTGGTAACCTCCACACTAGTGTCTGGTTTCAGGGCTTTTGTTTATCTTGTTTGTTCATAGTTTTTTAAAAAATATATATTTTATTCATTTTTTTACAGAGAGGAAGGGAGAGATAGAAACATCGATGAGAGAGAGACATCGATCAGCTGCCTCCTGCACGCCCCCTACTGGGGATGTGCCTGCAACCAAGGTGCATGCCCTTGACCGGAATCAAACCTGGGACCTTTCAGTGCGCAGGCCGATGCTCTATCCAGGGTCGGCATTGTTTGTTCATGGTTTGCCCTCTGTCTTGTACCCGAGATAGGAGTAGAATCCGATGGTTCTTGACTCTTTGCATCTGACCCAGTGGTTCTCAACCTTTCTAATGCCACGTCCCTTTAAGACAGCTCCTCATGTTGTGGTGACTCCCAACCATAAAATTATTTTCGTTGCTTGGGGGTCACCACAGCATGAGGAACTGCATTAAAAGGGACGTGGCAGTAGGAAGGTTGAGAACCACTCTGACCACTTCCTTGAGCTGCAGGCGACCAGGATCCACCCGCCTCGTCGCAGATGGCAGTCTTGTGTCTCTTCTCTGGCGGAGTAAGCCCCACGGCATGCATGGGCCACACCTGCTTTATCCAGCCCCCCACGACAGACACTTGCAAACGTTTCCCCACATCTTGGCTACGGTGAGAAATGCAGCAGTGCATCTTCTCACACAAGTCCTATGACCTTGGGCCTTTCACTGGAGGTCACACACCCACCAGGCGGGGCATCCCCGCTGCCCGCACCCCCACAGCTCCTCCTGGTGGCGGCGTCGGTGGCAGACTGAGAGCTGGAGACCCAGGCCCCTGTTTGAAACCGTCACCCCAGGAGGAGGTCTCCTCAGGCCCTGGTGGGTTCCCACTGCCCTCAGCGTCCAGTTTCACTGTGAGAGAGAGAGCGGGCAGCCAGCCAAGCTCGGCCTTCTCTGCTCCTGCTGTGCCCCCGCCCCCCACCCCACACCCCATCCCCTCTGAGAAGAGAAAGCCAGCTCTGTCTTCCCCTCCACTTCTCTCCCACCGGCTTCCCTGGCCTTTCCTCCTCCCGGGTCTCCCCGAGGCTCCTAAAAGGATTCATTAGGGAGATGCGAGCAGGGGCGGGAGCGCTGGGAACCATCGTCACTTCCCTATCTGACCTCTCTCACCAGCTGCAGAATTAACAAATTGAATGTCCTCAGCAGACAGGAGTGGCACATGATACCGGTGCGTTCCCAGCCCGGCCGGGGCCTCCGCGCGGGGCGGCCCGTTCCAGCGACTCCTGCTGATTAAATTCCTCCCGGCGCTCCCTCCCGCCAGACGCCGGGAGAAAATACTCACCTCCGATGGCTTTTTCGTGTTTTTTTTTAAACATGTGCCAGCGCTCGGCCCGCTGCTATCTGCAGGTGCTGGCAAGCCTCACGCCGGCCTGGCTGTCTGCGCTCTTATCCGCTCGGCGCCTGCCTGGGGGCTCACGCTGGCAGGACCGGGGAGGGGGGTTGGCGGTGGGTGGGGGGGCCTGGGATCTGACCGGGGCTGTCAAAAGCTCTCCCGCCACCCTCCGGCCTGGCCCCTCCCCGCCCCCCAGCCCCGGCCCGCACGTCTCACCTTCCGAAGCTCACACAGCTCTCTCCAGTGTTTCAAGGTGACAACACGGCCCCGGTGACCTGCTAGAAGTGGGAGCCAGAGGGCGAGGCACACATGCGTGCCTGGGCTGCTGCCAGCTGTGTCCCGGCCAGCGTGTGCTGCAGCCCTGAGCCGGCAGGGACATGTGATGGCCTCTTAGGGATGGGGCAGGGGAAGGGGGAGGACAGAGAGACCCTGTGTGGGACAGGGCTCGGTGCTTGCTTACCAGCCCCTTTTAAAAAAGTCCCAGGACCCCCCTGTTCATCCCCCTCCTCACACCGTTCCTCCTTTGGTGCCTAATGAAAGCGGATGAGTTCTTAGCCTAATAGAGGCCGAAGAGTATCTAAAAGTGAGGGTGTGCCGAGACCGGTGTGGCTCAGTGGATAGAGCGTCGGCCTGCGGACTGAAAGGTCCCAGGTTCGATTCCGGTTGGGGGCATGTACCTTGCTTGCGGGCACATCTCCACTGTGGAGCGTGCAGGAGGCGGCTGATCGATGTCTCTCTCTCATGGATGTTTTTGACTTTCTATCCCTCTCCCTTCCTCTCTGTAAAAAATCAATAAAATATATTTAAAAGTGAGGGTGTGAGGTGGGTGGGAAGAGGTCACCCAAAGATCGTGCGGGCACCTATGCACAAGCCATGGACACAGACAATGGAGGGGGGTGTCTGCTTTCCATGGGAACGCTTTCCGGGTTCATCGGCCTCTGAGTGATGGAGAGAAATCCCAGAATTCAAGCGTTTCCGCTGGCATTCTGCAGCTCTGTCCGCGGGCCGGCGGTTCCCGTGACGGAGGGGTAGAGAACGTCCTACAACTGTCATCTCGCACCTGGATCACCATCCCGCTCAAGATCAAACATCTGCACTCAGTTTATAGTGGCCTGCCTGGTCACCGTCTCCATTCCCAGGACCGGAAGATGAAGGACTGTTTGATTATCCAGCGATGGATCGACGAACATGTATTGACCTCGGTGGGGCCAGCGCTGGCCCAGGGACTCCCGCTGCAGATCTCATCGATGTAGCTCTTTCTTTCTTTCTTTCTTTCTTTCTTTCTTTCTTTCTTTCTTTCTTTCTTTCTTTCTTTCTTTCTTCCTTTCTTAAAATCTATTTTTTACAGAGAGGAAGGGAGAGAGATAGAGAGTTAGAAACATCGATGAGAGAGAAACATCCATCAGCCGCCTCCTGCACACCTCCTACCGGGGATGTGTCTGCAACCAAGGTACACACCCTTGACCAGAATCCAACCTGGGACCCTTCAGTCCGCAGGCTGACACTCTATCCACTGAGCCAAACCGGTTTCGGCCTATGTAGCACTTTCAACGCACCTGGCCTCATCCATCCTCCCAACGGCCCCCACCTTCCTGCATGCTGTGCTCCCACCGGGAACAGGGTGGACTACCCACAGCTGCTGCGTTCAGAGAGTCATTAGCAGGGGCTTCTCCCCAGCGGTGGAGGGTGTCACTCTGCCAGGAGAGAGTGTGACCCTGCCGCTCTCCCGCACGAGGAGGACACCGTGAAGGACAGAGCCTTCGCCATAAAGTGGTTCTCAGCCTTTTTTAATGCTGTGACCTTTTAAGACAACTCCTCATGTTGTGGTGACCCCCAATCTTAAAATTATTTTCATTGCTACTTCATCACTGTAATTTTGCTTCTGTTAATGAATCATAATGTAAATATCTGTGTTTTCCGATGGTCTTAGGCTCTACAGCAACGGTTCTCAACTTGCTGCTAGCAAGGTCGCCCAAGACTATTGGAAAACAGATATTTACATTACGATTCATTAACAGGAGCAAAATTACAGTGATGAAGTAGCCATTAAAAAAGGTTGAGAACCACTGCGCCTAACCCTTGGGTTGGCCCCAGACCCAGCCGTAAGCCTTACAAGAGCCACCTGGTGGGATTTCTCATCTTCCCCGTGTCGCCTTGGCCAGCGGCGCCCCGAGACCGGCCTCCCGGGCCTGTTTTAGCACGTCCGCCTCCAGCTCCTGCCGCGGCAGTCATGGCTGGAGCGTGAACGCTCAGAGTGCTGTGCCCGCACACCTCGGCTTCTGGGGAACGGCCGTGTGAGTGCTGTTTCAGTGCCACATGAGGATGAGGCGACAGTGCGTCTCCCAGCTTCTCCTTTTCTGCACGGAGGCCCTCAAATCCCTGTTTTGCTCTTACAAGAACGCCATGCACCTGGGAAATGAGGAAAAGAATTGGGAGATGCAGGCTTTCTCGTTTACCCTTTGAAAGCATCTTTTCATTTCAACTTCATTGTGTGAGAGAGACACTTCTGTGAGTTCCTTTAAGAAACTCCCAGTCTAGCCAAAACCGGTTTGGCTCAGTGGATAGAGCGTCGGTATGTGGATTGAAAGGTCCCAGGTTCAATTCTGGTCAAGGGCATGTACCTTGGTTGCAGGCACATCCCCAGTGAGGGGTGTGCAGAAGGCAGCTGGTTGATGTTTCTCTCTCATCGATGTTTCTAGCTTTCTATCGCTCTCCCTTCCTCTCTGTGGAGAATCAATAAAATATATTAAAAATAAAAAAGAGAAACTCCCAGTCTAGCCAAATAAACCAATCAATTACAATGCCAGGTCCTGCCATCAATAGTTGCCTACACGCTTGACAAATGGCCATCCTCCCTTCTTGCTTGCTAATGGAACTTTAGTCTCGTCCCCATTTAGCTGGCTCTACCCTGCTGGGCCCGTTAGTGAGTGAGTCACCGGGAGTCTGCTGCCCTTCTCGAAGGACCAGCCCCAGGGACGGATATGTGACTCCAGTTTGGCGAGGGAGACGTCTGGGGAAGTCTCTGAACCGCTACCAAGGGCCATTTCTCTCTGATGGGAGGTATTGCGAGGTTAAACACCTTCGTTTCCACACCCATTCTTCTCTCTCCGGATGTTGTTGTGTAATTATGATGCTTCAAATTGAAGGAGCCGTGTCATGACTCAGAGGAGGGCTATAGACAACTGCGGATGGTAGAGGAGAGACATTGGTCCTTGGGTCCTTGGTGGCGTCATGGAGACACCAAGGCAAACCTGGGATCATCTGCCACCTGACTTCCTTTAAGGAAATAAACCTCCTTCACATGAAGCCACTGTTCCTTGGGTTTATTTTTGTTCCTAGCAGCCAGAAGCATTCCTAGATATTAAAATGAGGAAAGGGGCCAAAACTGGTTTGGCTCAGTGGATAGAACGTCTGCCTGCAGACCAAGAGGTCCCAGGTTCGGTTCTGGTCAAGGGCATGTATCTTGGTTGCGGGCACATCCCCAGTGGGAGGTGTGCAGGAAGTGGCTGATGGATGTTTCTCTCTCATTGATATTTCTATCCCTCTCCCTTCCTCTTTGTAAAAAAAAAATCAATAAAATATATTTTTTTTAAAAATGAGGAAAGGTCTGTAACAAGAGATTTGCTACTAAATCCCTGGGGAAGAAGGCCGCACAGAGAGTGACATTGAGCTGATTTTGAAGGACAAGTGGAATTCCTCAGGTGGAGAAAATGGGGAAAGGCATTCCTGGCAGAGGCATGGGCTGGAGCAATGGACCTGAGGTGCGGAAAGGCGTGCTGCACTGGGACACGGTGAGAAGAGCAGTGTGGTTGGTGTAGACTCTGAGGAGGAAGTGAGGAGAAAGTCAAGGCTAAGAGTGCAAACGCTTGCTTCACTCTCATATGACTGTCCTGAGCAGAGTGGGTGGTCCTTCAGGAACCAGGTTCCTTGTCTCTGTGGACCCATCATCCCCCAGGCGTTGGTCTTGTGTGCAGGATCCAGGGACTCTCCCCATTCCAGCCTCAGCAGCAGGAGGAGGAGGAGGAGGAGGAGGATCTGGGGAAATGCATGCTGAATGTTTGAACGCCACACCGGGAAGTGGCCCAGCACACTTCACTTTTGCTGTCCATTAGCAAGAATTTAACCATGGGCCGTGGCGAGCTGCAGAGAAGGCTGGGAAATGTAGTCACTAGCAGGGCAGGCCTCTCTATCCAGCGAATCTCTGTTGCTAGGGAGATGCTACAGGCCTACTGCGAAGGTCGCATGTGCTGAGATAAGGAGATGGGAATTTCTGTAGGCGAAGAGAAGCACAGAAGAGCGAGGAGTGACATGACGGAGGCAGGTTTTAGTTTGATGTAAGGATGAAGCCCTCCATAGTTAGAATCGACACGAAGTTAAATGACCTAATTAGAGGTAAAGTCAGTGTCTCTTCATCAGAGATATTTAAGCAGATGCTGGACAGCCAATCTCAGAGGCCTCATCAAGACGAGATAGTGGGCTGGAGTGATGGGCCCCTGAAGGACCCGTGGACTCTGCTCTTCCTAAATCTCTGTCTCCCGGCAGAGATGGGCAGATTGGGCGGCCTGGCCTGGAGGCAAGAACGTGAGGCAAACAGAGGTGGCGTCAGTGGGACAAAGAGGAAGGAAGGGTTGTGAGGGACAGGGTGGAGGAAGAGTGACAGGACCTAGTGTCTAACGGGTGTGGGGAGGGTTAGGAAACCAGAGGGCTAATAATCCCTAAGTTTCCCAGGCTGCCTCTCTGTCGAGCTGTCACCTGACCATAAGCAGAGGCAGGGAGAGGAGAGCCGGGAAGGAGGGGAGGACATGTTGGAGATCCCCGTAGGAGGTCCCTCCGCTGAAAACACAGAATGAGTGAAGAAATCGAGACTGAATGATTAGATCTGGGAACTGTCCGAAAATATGATTTAAAAAAAAATAGGAATTGTCACGATCCTCAAGAAAGAAAATAAAAAGCAGACGTGGTTAACCTGGAGTTTACAGATGGGGCCCATGAGTATGTGTGTGTGTGTGTGTGTGTGTGTGTGAGTGTGTGCATGTGTGTGTGCATGTGTGTTTACTAGATGGCCAAAGGGACCCGTGACTTGCAAAGACGTTAGGAACCACACCTGTGGGAGGAGACGTTCTGTGGAAGGAAGAGAAGAACTGGCAGGCAACGTCATTCGCAGGTGCTGACGGGAAAGCTGGTTCCAGAAAGCAGGTGCCCGTGGAGAACTGAGAAGAGCCTTTGGCTGGACAGCTGGTGACCGTGAAGAAACCGTCTCAGGCGACGGGAGAGGGTGTGATTCAGATCTCGGGGTGCTGAGGAGTGAGTGGGCAGTGAGGCTTGAGAGGGCAAGAGTGTGGCACCCCTCCCAAGAAGCTCCTTCAGGAGAGGGAGAGATGGGCCAGATGCTCAGGGGTGGCGGACTCTGTCTTACCCCGAGGAAGACAGGCAGCGTGTGGAGCAGAACAAACCATGGGCACCAGGGAGCAAGAGCGGGCACTTCTGGTTGGCCTTAGAGGGAGTGGGCATGGCCCAGGCTGAAGTCCAGGGTGTGCGAGGGGGAGGTGGGTGGAGGGCTCAGCTTAGCCAAGGAGGAGGAAGAAGCGAGAATACACGGGCAACATCGCAGAACAGAGGAGCGAAGCGAAGGAAGCTCCAGAAAAACGGCCTGGCCGTCCATCGCCTGCGAAGAAGGAAGGGTCATGCCCTGGCAGGTGTGCTCAGTGGTTAGAGCACTGGCCCTCGGACTGAAGGGTCACTGGTCGGTTCCCAGTCAAGGGCATGAACCTGAGTTACAGGTTCCATCCTCAGACGGGGCAAGTGCAGGAGGCGACCCACTGATGTGTGTCTCTCTCATATCAACGTTGTTCTCTCTCACCCTCCTCTCTCCCTCCCTCCCTTTCACTCTCTCTAGAAAGCAATGGGGAAAATACCCTCCGGTGAGGATTTAAAAAAAAAAAAGAATGAGGGGGTCAGAGGTGGACCCGGGGGCTGAGCCAATGCATTTGGAATCCCGGGTGTGAAGGGTTAAATGGGCGAAAGCCTCAAAGCCCCCAGAGCCGCAGGAGGGGGCCGTGGCCGTGACCCCACCTCTGCCCCTCCTCAGGCCACCTGCTGATTGGCCAGCGCCATCGGCCCATGTTTCCCCTTCCTGTCACCTTGCCGCGAAGGTGTCCTTCTGGCCCAAACCTTCCTGTGGCCCCCCACCCCGGATCTGGGCCTCCGCCCATGATGTGATGAAAGGAGACCTGTGCCTTTAAGGCGTGCCCCCCCCCTCAGCCCTTCCCCCTCCAATTACAGCACTAATTTCAGTAATGGAGCATTAATAGAGTAATGGGCGAGGGAGGCAGGCCTGAAGGAACTGTGGAGCTCAGCACAAATTGAGTAAATAAACCATATATTAGATTTCTAAACAATACTTTTAGTCCAGTCTCCCGGGAGAGAGTCGTCAAGACTTACTTAAGTCATCCCGCAAAGTGTATGTAAAAGACGCCTCGCTGGGGCCTGCCGCCTGCAGGAGCCGGAAACCACCCCTCTTCCAGGGACAGGAGAGGAGACACCTTCCCTGTCTCCTTAGCCCCCACTTTCTCTTCCTTTGACAGGTGTAGCAGTGGTGAGAACCCCCAATGTGACTCCTCCTGCGGACATCTCTAGGGACATGTAGCCCAAGGCAGGTGGTGGGAAGGGGATGTGGCGGGGAGGGGCAGGGGCCAGAGAGGAGAGGACCTTGGGGGAAAGAGGAGACATTATTAGCAGGTCACCCTAAGCTGGAGCAGTGGTTCTCAACCTTCCTAATGCCCTGACCCTTTAAGACAGCTCCTCATGTGGTGGTGACCCCCAACCATAAAATTCTTTTCGTTGCTACTCCATTAACTGTTATTTTGCTACTGTATGTATTATAATGTAAATATTTGTGTTTTCTTTTAAAAATACTTTATTGATTTTTTACAGAGAGGAAGGGAGAGGGATAGAGAGTTAGAAACATCGATGAGAGAGAGACATCGATTAGCCACCTCCTGCACGTCCCCTACTGGGGATGTGCCCGCAACCAAGATACATGCCCTTGACCGGAATCGAACCTGGGACCTTTCAGTCCACAGGCCGATGCTCTATCCATTGAGCCAAACCGGTTTCAGCAATTTCTGTGTTTTCTGATGGTCTTGAGTGACCCGGGACCCACAGGTTGGGAACCACTGCTGAGGATGACCCCGTTTCTACCACGGCTCAGCAATGTCTTCATAGGGGCCCTTTCAGAGGCTGAGGAATAATCATGTGTGGCCATAAGGAGGTGCATCTGTGCCGCCTTCATGGCTGATGGAAAGAACCTCCACCTGAGCGTCCGTATACCGAGGAGACGGTCTCAGCTCTGTTCACTACCAGCCGCTGGGCCTGGACAAACCACCCCTCTCTGCCTCAGTTTCCTTGTCTGTTACATGGGAGGAGCAGGGGATTGAGGGGGCACCGGGAGCTGGTGTGAGCTGGGTGACGGCCCCGCCTGCGGTGGCTGGGTGGATGGCACCCCTGCTCCCACTGCCTGAGGCCCAGCTGCAGCCTCTGATGCAGGAGAGGTGCATGCTGGGCGGCGAGGGCGGGGCAGAGGTGGGCAATCTTGGAAGGTGAGTTGAAGGTCGTGAGATGTTAGCACGTCCATCACCGGCTCCAAGGCCCTGGTGGTGACGCTCTGAAGCTGGTCAACGGGGTGTCAGGGCTGCAGGACTGTTGCTGGGGTCTGTCCTGGCTTTGTGGGCTCCGGGGGCCCCAGCAAGTCCTGAAGGGGGGCTGGGAGAGCCGAGGGGGGCGCCTGGGAGAGCTCTTCCCCACAAAGGGCCTGCGGACTCAGAAGGGCTGGCTCTCAGAGGGACTTCCGGGGGCTGTGGAGAGACCCCGGGAGGCGTGGCCAGCCAATGGCTGTTCTCCTCCACCTGCCAGATGCCCCCCGCTAGCGGTCAGCTCTGAAGGTAAGTTCCTCGTGAAGCTCTTGTCTGCGGGGAGTGGGGGGGAGGGAGGAAGCAAGTAGGTTCTAGGACCTTCTCTGTCTCAGTGGCCTTGACCTCCTGGGTTCTGCACTCAAAGTTGAATTCAAGTCCTTGTCCGGTGCTCACTGGCTCTGTGACCTTGGGTGATTGTGTGTCCTCTAAGCAGCAGCTTCCCAGATGTCCGTGTGTGTGTGTGAGCACGCGTGTGTGTGTGAGCACGCGCGTGTGTGAGCGGCCTGTCTCAAAGGTCTGACTGTGAGTGACATGTACAGGGCTGATAGCTGACACATTGCTGTCGTTTTACGCCTGTCTTTTAGCTCTAAGTTCAATATTATGTTTTTCTCTGCCGCCTCCGAGCAAACCTAGCACCTACATAAATAAGGCAGGAAGGTGGGAAGGAAGGAGGGAGGGAGGGAAGGAAGGAAGGAAGGAAGGAAGGAAGGAATTAAGGAAGGAAGGAAGGAAGGAAGGAAGGAAGATGGCTTCTATGTGATTTTCTGAGGAGGGTCTGGGTTTCGTCTCATCCCTCATGGCCTGCAGTGACCGTAGAGCTGGGTCCACAGGTGGCAAGGCTCAGGGTTCTTCCCGGGATTCCTGAGAGGAGTATCTGCTCCCGGGAACGTGGAAAAACCAGGATCCCTCCTTCCCCATCCCCTCACTCCACCCTCTCCTCCTGTGCCTCCTCCTGAGCTAGCCATCCCAACAGACGCCCATCTTGTAAACTGTCAAGCGAGTTCAATGTCACTCAGCTAGAGTGACAGGCTGCTTCTGACCTGGGGCCCTGGGACCCAGGTCTGGGTCACACAGACCCCGGCAGCACCGCACCCTGCCGGCTGCTGGGTGGCCACTGCCTGCGGGCATCAGCGTGGGCAGAGGACCCGGCTTTGTCTGAGAGGCCACTGGGGGACTTCGGGGTGCATTAGATGTGCAAGCAAGGCACCCGGAGACAGCAAAAGGGCTGGGAAGACAGAGGGGGAAGGGAACACTATGAGGGCGGAGAGGCTGGGGGGTGGATGTCTAGCTGGTGTCCTGGCCTTGTTTCTAGTCTCGCCATCACCAACCTCGACCGTAGGCAGGTCATCTCGCCTTCCCGAGTCTCTTTTCTCACTGCACAGTCACACAGTTGGCTGTTTCGGATCTGACAGTCAGGAGACCTGCAGGAAGGTCAGCCTTGGAGCACAAATGAGAAGTGAACTTGAGTCAGAGGGTCTGCCTCTGACCGGGCCTTAGGGATCCCTGCAAACCCCAGTTACCAGTGGGTGCACATCAAACCATCTCCCTTTTTTTTTTTTTAAATATTTTATTGATTTTTTTACAGAGAGGAAGGGAGAAGGATAGTTAGAAACATTGATGAGAGAGAGACATCCATCAACTGCCTCTTGCACGCCCCCTACTGGGGATGTGCTCGCAACCAAGGTATATGCCCTCGATTGGAATCGAACCTGGGACCTTTCAGTCCGCAGGCCGACGCTCTATCCACTGAGCCACACCGGTTTCGGCCCACCTCCCTCTGAGTGGCTGGTTTAGCTGGGGCTCCCAGGAGGCTGGTGTCTCGAAGGATCTCAGGCTAAAAGTAATTATAGTCTCTGGAAGAAGAGGCTTTGCTACATATATCACTTTCCAAACAAGTATGAGCATCTGTATGCTGTTTTCATCCTCTACGAAACAATGCGGCCTGAAAGTATCTGCTCTAATTAGATTCCCACCGAGCAGCGAGCCCTCTGAGATGGGAAATGCAGCCAATAACTCACAGACGGTACGTCTCACAGAGCCGCTCTGCAGCTTTACTCTCACCCACACGTGCCCTCGTCCAATCAGAACGTCTCGTCCGTCCAGCCTGGACAGCGGTATGCTCTGCACGTCAGTGCGCATGACACTGGCTTTGGCAGTTCTCACAAGTTATTCTAGAATGTCTGGGAGGAAGCGTTCTTTTAGAGACAAAAATATTCAAATTCCGAAAGGTGTCTGCCTAAGGATAGAGGGAGAACACGTTTTTAGCCATGACTTTTTGACTGTTGATCTGAAATTCAACCTCACCTGGGCTCAGGTTTGAATATAAGTAGACATTCAATAACTTGATGTAGGAAGGATCTACAGCAGCGGTTCTCAACTTGTGGGTTGCAACCCACAGGTTGAAAAATGCTAGCAAGGTCGCCTAAGACCATTGGAAAACAGATACAGTGCTACCTCGAGATACGAGTGCCCTAACATACGAGATTTTTGAGATACGAGCCGTCAAGCAAGCGATTTTTGCTTTGAAATACGAGCAACAGTTGAGATAGGAGTCATCGCGAGGATCGGCCGGCTGCACACGACCCACCAGTTTACCGCGACTTGAGCGTCTCATAGTTTCCCACGCCTCAAGGTTATGGAATGAATTAAACTCGTATCTCGAGGTACCACTATATTTACATTATGATTCATTAACAGTAGCAAAATTACAGTTATGAAGTAGCAACGAAAATAATTTTAAGATTGGGGGTCACCACAACATGAGGAGCTGTATTAAAAGGTCACAGCATTAAAAAAGGATGAGAACCACTGAGGGATTCAGGCATTCTAGGTAATGCTGGCATTAATGGGACAGAAAAGAAGAGGAGCAAGTTTTGGGTTCATGACCCATGGGGTGATTGGAGAGGGCTGCCCAGTGCTTTGGGACAGTTTGAATCCATGGCCTAGACAGTGTCCCAGGCTCTCCCCACATTGAAATGCCTCCAGGTCTATGTGACTGAAGCACCGAATGGCTGGAGAGAGGTGTATATTTCAGCAGCGCTGTGAAACAAGGGCACTCCACTCTACAAAGGGCGACAGGTGGGTAGTTGACACCAGGGAAAACAGGGCTTCTCTGAGCAGGGAGGCCCTCACAGCCCCCAGGTCTGGACCCCAGGGGCACTTGTGGTCCCCTGCCTATCGGCTATGGGATCAGCTCCAGCTCCTCAGCCGTGCTCTTTGGAGGTCTCTCCTCCTGGCTGATGGCCCAGCTCCATCCTGCGGGCCCCACACCTGGTCCTACCCAGCCCTTCAGAGAGGCCTCTTGTTTGGGAGGGTGTGTGGTGTGCGGCTCCCATTTGACCTTGGTTATTGAGTTGGCTGTCCGTGTGCCTGCTACTCAGTCTGCTTCTCAGGCCAGTCCAAGACCCTGCTTCCCACTCAGATATCCCCAGCCCTTCACACAGCAAGCCAGCCTCCACCATATGAGTGTGGAAAGGAAGGAAGGAAGGAAGGAAGGAAGGAAGGAAGGAAGGAAGGAAGGAAGGAAGGAAAAGGAAGGGAGGGAGGGAGGGAGGAAGGAAGGAAGGAAGGAAGGAAGGAAGGAAGGAAGGAAAAGGTAGGGAGGGAGGGAGGAAGGGAGGAAGGGAGGAAGGGGAAAAGGAAGGAAGGAAGGAAGGAGCGAGGAAAAAAGGGAGGAAAGAAGGAAGGAAGGGAGGGAGGGAGGGAGGAAGAGAGGGAGGAAAGGGAGGAAGGAAGGAAGGAGGAGAAAGGAAAAAAGGGAGGAAAGAAGGAAGGAAGGGAGGAAGAGAGGGAGGAAGAGAGGAAGGAAAGGGAGAAAGGAAGGCAAGGAGGAAAGAAGGAAGAAAGGGAAGGAGGGTGGAAGAGAGAAAAGAAGGAAGGAAGGAAGGAAGGAAGGAAGGAAGGAAGGAAGGAAGGAAGGAAAGAAGGGAGGAAAGGGAAGAAGGAAGAGAGGAAGGAAAGAAGAGAAAAGAAGGGAAGGAGGAAGGAAGGAAGAGGGGAAGAAGGGAGAAACGGGAAGAAGGGAGGGAGGAAGATTGGGTTTGACACCATTACTTGCAGTGGGAGTGCTGCTTTTTGCATTCCCTTCTTTAATGTGAACGAACATGGGCGTGTAGAAATGAGCCTCGCCTGGTTCTTGCTGGGGCTGCGGACAGATGTGCACCGGGGCGTCCTAGGCTGATGGACAGAGGCGCCCCGATGTTCTGAGAGGTGGTCCTGTTGACCAGGAGCCGGGCCTTCCATACAGATGTGCCAGTGTTTCTCAGGTGACGCCCATCATCTGGGCCTCCTTTGATCTTAACAGTCTGAGTGTCTTAACCATCATGGCCCCCATCCGCTCTGTGTACCATGCACTCAACGTGCATTTTCCATCCTCCCAGCGGCCCCATGTGCTTGGTGTTATCATCCATTCCCCCTCCTTGTAGATGAAGAATTCAAGGCCGAGAGACTGAGCATCTTGCTCCAGCTTACAGAGAGTGACGTGGCAGGTGGGGCCACGTTTGGGTGGGAATAGTTGTGGCTCTGTGCTCAGTGGCAACACTGACTTGCTTGGCGAGATATGACTCCCGGGAAAGCTGTGGTTGAGGGATTTGAAGTGCAAGATGGTAGGTAAGACGCAGCGGTGGAGGGAAGAGAGCGGTAATTCCGAAAGCTGGCTCATGGTCTCTGCTTCTCTCCGAATCCTCAGTGCCGGCTGTCCTGGGTAGGTCTTGGATCCTGGAGCTTTTCTTTTTTATTTTGATTTTTTCTTTTCTTTTTTTTTTAAATTAATTTTTATACATATCTCCCCATTGCCCCCCTCCCTCCCAGGCATACCCCAACCCCCCAGTGTCTATGTTCATTGGTTATGCTTATATGCATGCATACAAGTCCTTTGATTGATCTCTTATCTACCTCACCTAACTTTAATCTTCCTGCTGTAATTTCACAGTCTGTTTGAAGCTTTACTGCCTCTGTATCTATCCTTTTGTTCATCGGTTTATAATGTTCTTTATTATCCACAAATGAGTGAGATCATGTGGTGTTTTTCTTTTATTGACTGGCTTATTTCACTAAGCATAAGGTTCTCCAGTTCCAACCAGGTTGCTGCAAATGGTAAGAATTCCTTCTTTTTAATGGCAGCATAGAATCCCATTGTGTAGATGTACCACAGTTTTCTGACCCACTCATCTGCTGACGGGCACCTAGGCTGTTTCTAAATCATAGCTATTGTAAATTGTGCTGCTATGAACATAGGGGTGCATAAATCCTTTCTGATTGGTGTTTGTGATTTCTTAGGATAAATTCCTAAGAGTGGGATTACAGGGTCAAATGGGAGCTCCATTTTTAGTTTTTTGAGGAAACTCCATACTGTTGTCCACAGTGGCCGCACCAGTCTGCGTTCCCACCAGCAGTGCACGAGGGTTCCAAGAGCTTTTCTGGCCTTGACTGTGGGCTCAGCTAGCTTTAGACCTCCAAGCGGGGAGGGGAGGAGAAGCTAGAAAAGGAGCAAACGGGCATGGGCGGGTGGTGTGGGGGGAGAGATTCCACCAGGCTGCTCCAGATGATGAGTTCATGTTTTAATTTAACTGATGGCAGCGTGGGAATGGCATTTGGTAGCTTGGCAAAGACACAGACCCTGCCTGCGTGCGCGCTCCTTCACCTCTGAGACCAGCACTTCTTTCTTCGCTGTCCCTTTGGTGTGCTAATGAGAGCGGTTCAATAAATCAGGCCCAGGGCATTGACACTTCAACACGGGCCTCCTTTGTAAGCACCAGCGATGTTAACCAGGGGCTGGAAATCTGCGGTGACATTCCTCCTGTAGGGATGGAGTCCCACCAGAGAGACCACAGAGCCGGTTCTGGTCCTGAGTGCATGTTCCCCAGAGTCATCCCCGATAGCCCGGGCCTAATAATACCTCCCCGGGCCTCCGGTGGATTAGGCTATTGTTTGCCGAAGCTCAGGGAGAGACAGAGATAGGCAAGTGTTAAGTGGTGGCCTCGCGGCTCCAGGTTTCCTGTGGTCGCTGCCCAGCCTTCGGGACTGATTTGGGAGCTATCTCTGCAGAGTCAACTGTCCCGGGCAATCCTCATTCATAACTTCCTGCAACATGTGGCCAGACGCCAGATCACTCCGTCTTTGTCTGCGAGGCTGGAAGGGGGGAAGAGGCGGCGGGGAAGGACGGAGGAAGGAAGGGAATTAGGGATGCCTTATCTTCAGAGTCCTCCATCCCTTCTCTGCAGAGGATGGGATAGCGAGTCAGCCCCGTTGGGTCCTGGTATCCAGCCTGGGAGAGAGCAGGAAGGGTGTGCTATGCTGGGGAAGGGACACCCCCACCTGACTTGGGAGAAGTCGGAGGACAACCCCAACATTTTTGTGAGGCTCCCCGAAAGCCAGGCCCTGTGCTCACTTTGAGGTGGAAACTCCTATGATTTACGTGTTAGAGAATGAAATGTACATGTTAGACTCTAAGTAGCAACGAAAATAATTTTATGGTTGGGGGTCACCACAACATGAGGAACTGCATTAAAGGGACGTGACATTAAGAAGGTTGAGAACCACTGTGTTAGAGGGTGAGGCCAGAGGTTCAGCTCCGTGCCTAGCATGTAGCTAGCAAGAGGTCAATGTGGTCTGACCTTGAGCCACCATGTATGTAGGAGGGGCAGCTTCCAGCCTGTCCTGGGCAGCGGGGAATGCGATGGTTCTCTCGTCGATGCCACTCCTGTGGTGGGTACTGGACCGTGCACAGTTATGAAACTGGCTTCAAAGTCCAGTGAAATTAAGTGGGTGGAATGACGCTATTACTACAGAGGATAAGCCTGGCTCTGCTTGGATGGATGTTTAAGAAGCAGGTGGCCGAGACCGGTGTGGCTCAGTGGATAGAGCGTCGGCTTGTGGACTGAAGGGTCCCAGGTTTGATTCTGGTCGGGGGCACGTACCTTGCTTGCAGGCACATCTCCACTGTGGGGCGTGCAGGAGGTGGCTGATCGGTGTCTCTCTCTCATCGATGTTTCTGACATTCTCTCTCTCTCCCTTTCTGTCTATAAAAATCAATAAAATATATTTTTTAAAAAAAGCAGGTGATTTGCAAACTTTGGAATTCTTAACTCCCGTTAACCAGATAGTCCCTGCATGCCATCTCATGACTGATCACAAAATTCCTGTGGACCTATCTCTTTATTGTGCCTCATGCTTCCTTCCGTGACGTCACATGGTGCATTAGCTCTGGAACCTACCACCCTTTCTTCCACACACACCTCTGAGGTCCTTGCACCTAGGTCAGGTCCTGTGCTGGGGGACTAGGGTACAGAGAGAATAGACAGTGATTCCTGCTATGGCCATGAGCCCAGGCTGCGAGGTGGTCAGCATAGAGGACGCAGGGCCTGGGTCAGATTATTTAAACTCAGCACCCAGCTCCACCCAGTGTCTAATCATGCTGAGTCAGGGTTTCCTCCTGTATAAAATGGGGACAAAAACAGGAACTACTTCACTGGGAAGAGCAAAGATTCATAGCAGAGATAATACCTATACAACCTTGACCCTGTCTCTGTTGTGTAATGAGCTCAAAATAAGAGCCAACACTTATTACAGTGGCACCTCGAGATACGAGTTTAATTCGTTCCGTAACCTTGAGGCGTGGGAAACTATGAGACGCTCGAGTCGCGGTAAACTGGTGGGTGGTGTGCAGCCGGCCCATCTGTGCGATTACTCCTATCTCAACTGTTGCTCGTATTTCAAAGCAAAAATTGTTCACTCGACGGCTCGTATCTCAAAAATCTCGTATGTTAGGGCACTCGTATCTCGAGGTACCACTGTATTTCCCGACTGTTGGGGTGTCCTGGCTTAGTGGCCTTGGCTCTTGAAGCTGTGTCTGGCTGCTGACTCCCTGACCACATGGTCTCGGTTTTGAACTGGCCCAGGTTACAAGGTTGTGTGCTGGTCCATGCCACCAGTGGGCTTGATTTGTATTGACACTTTGGTCCAGAAGATACGTGAATGGCTGATCCGCACATGAGAATCTATTTAACATCATTAGCCATTAGAAAACTGCAAATCAGAACCACAGTGTGATGCCATTCACACTCACTAGGATGGCTATAATAGAAAAGACAGATAATAACAAGTGTTGACAAGGTTATGGAGAAACTAGAACCCTCGTGAAATGCTGGTGGGAATGTAAAATGGTATAACCACTTTGGAAAAGGGTTTGGCAGTTTCTTAAAAGTTAAACAGATGCTTGCCATATAAACCCCAAATCTATTTGTAGGTATCTAACCAAGAAAAATTAAAACATCTATCTAACAATGATTCACATGTGAATGCATATAGGAGCATTATTCAGAGTAGGCCCAAATTGAGACAATCCAGCTCTCCATCAGCTGGAGAACAGGATAAACAGAAAGTTATTCCATAAAACGGAATACAATTCAGCAGTCAAAAGGAACGAATGCACACGAATACATGACACAACATGGAAACATGGAAGAAACTCCAAAACAGATGCCAAGGGGAAGAATCCGCACGCCCATGAGTACATACTGTATGATTCCATTCAGATGAAGTTTCTAGAACAGACAAATGGTTAGAAACAGGAAGCAGGGCCACGGTTGTCTGGGGCTGGGGTGAGAATGAGGCTCCACAGCAGGCCGTCAGGAGGGGCCTTTGGAGGTGATGGAAATGTGCTAAAATTGGATCAAAGAGACGGGGGCACCACTATACACATCGACCAGAAACCGTTTCATTGACCTGCGGGCTCATGATGAGTACGTTTTACGGTCTATAAGTTCCACTTCAGTGATGATGTTAAAACACACATACACACGAGTACTTGTCCAAGATCACCCAAGGGGCAGAGGAGGGATTTGGACCCAATATTCCTCCGCCATCTGCCATCATGTCTGGCCTGTGTCCCCCAACAGATGGGCAGCCCCTGGAGGCCCAGGACCGTGCCTTTACCTCTTGGGGACTCACCTCGCCGTGTTCCCCACCAACCCAGGGGCCGGGGCTGATAGGACATGGCATCCTAACGGGATTGTTCTGTGCCGGAGGGATCCGCGCAGGGCTGCTCTTTCTCCAAACGCTGCCTGGAGTGGTGAGACATGAGGGGCTGATAGGCCATCAAAGGCCTGCCGCCCGAAGAGCCGTGTCGTGACAGGGCTGGCTGACAACGAGGGACAAAGAGCTGTGCTGTTGAACACTGCCCAGAGTGACCTGTCCCTTCCTGCGCGGCCCGGCCGGCCGGCTGTGAACAGGACCACAAAGGCCGCTGGGGAGATGACAAGAGCTGAAGAATTTGTTGAATGTGTTGCCCGTGATAGCAAGCGTAAACCCGAGTGACCTTCCCGGGACGCGCAGCGCGGGCTGTGGACCTGCGGCCAGCCCTGGATCCGGGCGGGGAGGCGGGGTGACGGGTTAGGAGACTTCGAAGTGGCCCCACGTCTATTCGATCCACTCAGTGAATGTCTGGGGTGGAAACCGATATTAATCTGTTTTCATAATTAAAAGTGTTATCAGAACAAATGGTCCAAAATGTGGGACATGGGTACAAAGAGTCTATTGGGTGTCCTTTCAGTGGCTCTCTGGCCACTGTCTAGCATATTCTCTCTCTCAGGTGTGCGCTTTTGACCGGCTTTCTCTACGTGAGGCTACCCAACCTGGGGGTAGCAGTTCCTTGCAGAAAACCTGACAGTAATGCAAGGGATTCATGTCCACAGCAAAGGAAATGAACTTCATTCAATAAGTGTAGAAAAGATCGCCCAAAACGTTGCATTTCATTGACCTTTAAGATATTAACCAGTGTTGCACCTATTAGCAAATTTATTTCAGAATTCCAGATTACCTGGAGATTCCTGAAGCTCTTCATTGAAATAGTCTCAAAATCTTGTGGTTTTTTTCATGAATTTGAATCATATAAATGCAAATTCTAATAAAAAAAGAAAAACATCTCGACCTTCACTAGCTATAAAAGAACTGTGAATGAAAATGTTTTATTTTAATTTTTCACTACTAAATCAGAGATTTAAAATTGATTATACTCAGTGTTGTCAAAGGTGTGGGAAACACTCTTGTATGCTTCTGGGAAGAGTATAAATTGGTAGAAAGTTCTGGAAGTTTATCAATCTTAAGGTTGACTAGCAATTCCTCTTTTGGAACTTATATCAAGTAAATAAACATAATTGCAAAAAACAATTTAACTACAAGAATATTTCAGAGAGGAAAAAGATTAGAAACACCTAAACTTGTCATATACACACAATGGTGTAACACATACAGGAGTATGTAATGATATAGAAATATTATTAAACAAAAATGCAGGTTATAGCATATACGAAATGATCCCATTTTAAATGGTTCCATGGCTTTGAAGTGTGAAAAAGATAGATATCAAAATACGATGGCTCTTTCTTCGTGGTACGATTTGAAATGCTTTTAATGTTCTCTCTTGTGATTTAGGTAGTACAGATTTTTTTTTTAATGTTAAAAAAGAGTGTTGTTTTCCTTTAAGCTAATGTATAGGTTTCAGATATCCCTGTGGCCTTAGAGATGGTATACTGTGTTGACTCCTATTGAATCATTGTGCATACATCTCCCAGGTCTTGAAGGAATTGCCTTAAACACTGCACCCGTTCTGTCAGCCAGAGAAAGACTGCAGGAAGGACAGGCTGGGGGCAGGCTCAAGCAGGGGGGAGGGGCATTGTTCAAGGACAGGGTTGGGTCCCACAATTTTTGCGGGGTGGGGATATTTTGTTCATTGTGGAAATTTTGCATTAATCTTGGGTTTAAAAAAATATATGGAAGCGTTGCTTTTCTTTTTCTTCTTTTTTTTTTAAATGTATTTTATTGATTTTTTCCAGAGAGGAAAGGAGAGGGATAGAGAGTTAGAAACATCGATGAGAGAGACATGGATTAGCTGCCTCCTGCGCACCCCCTACTGGGGATGTGCCTGCAACCAAGGTACATGCCCTTGACCGGAATCGAACCTGGGACCTTTCAGTCTGCAGGCCAATCAATGCTCTATCCACTGAACCACACCGGTTTTGGCAACATTACTGTCATGTCCCCTGTGTAGATTCAGAGAGGTTAAGCACTTGGTACCGTCTGCACAGCCACTGTGTGACAGGTCAGGATGCTGGACTCCAATGCCCTGCTCTCAATCCTGTGCTCGTAGAGTCCCTGCTCCAGGGCGACGTCCCAATCTGAGCAAGGGGCTGCGAGTCCTCGATTTCAGATGCTCATTGCTCTTCTCTCCTCTCCTCTCCTCTCCTCTCCTCTCCTCTCCTC
>PVJN01027788.1:0-27765 GCA_004026805.1 Lasiurus borealis
TGGTGTTTGTAATTTCTTAGGATAAATTCCTAAGAGTGGGATTACAGGGTCAAATGGGAGATCCATTTTTAGTTTTTTGAGGAAACTCCATACTGTTCTCCACAGTGGCTGCACCAGTCTGCATTCCCACCAACAGTGCACAAGGGTTCCTTTTTCTCCGCATCCTCGCCAACACTTGTCGTTTGTTGATTTGTTGATGTTTGCCATTCTGACAAATGTAAGATGGGATCACATTATCTTTTTGATTTGCATCTCTCAGATAATTAGTGACTTTGAACATGTTTTCATGTGTTTCTTGGCCTTCCTTCTGTCATCTTTCGAAAAGGTTCTATTTAGGTCCATTGCCCATTTTTCTATTGGATCGTTTATCTTCCTTTTATTAAGTTGTATAAGTTGGCTGTAGATGTTGGAGATTAAACCTTTATCGGTGATAACATTTGCAAATATGTTCTCTCATACAGTGGTCTTTCTTGTTGTTCTGTTGATGGTTTCTTTTGCTGTGCAAAAGCTTTTTATTTTGATGTAGTCCCATTTGTTTATTTTTTCTTTAGCTTCCATTGCCTTTGGAGCAGTATCAGTGAAGAAGTTCTTTCAGCATATGTCTGAGATTGTACTGCCTGTGGATTCCTCTAGTATTTTTATGGTTTTCTGTCTAATGTTTAAGTCCTGTATCCATTTTAAGTTTATTTTTGTATTTGGTGTAAGTTGATGGTCTAGTTTCATTTTTTTTGCATGTATCTGTCCAATTTTCCCAACACCATTTATTGAAGAGGCTATCTTGGCTCCATTGAGTGTTCATGCCTCCTTTGTCAAATATTAGTTGAGCATAGTGGTTTGGGTAGATATCTGGATTCTCTATTCTATTCCATTTGTCTATATGTCTGTTCTTGTGCCAGTACCAGGCTGTGTTGAGAACAGTTGGTTTGTAATATAGCTTGAAATCTGGTATTGAGATCCCACCTACTTTATTCTTCTTTCTTAGAATTGCTGTGGCTATTCGTGGTCTTTTTTGTTCCAGATGAATATTTGAAGAATTCTTTCTAGATCTGTGAAATACATTGTTGGTATTTTAATGGGTAGTGCATTGAATCTATAGATTGCTTTGGGTAGTATGGACATTTTAATGATGTTGATTCCCCCAATCCATGAGCATGGTATGCTCTTACATCTGTTAACATCTTCCTCTATCTCTTTTTTCAGTGTCCTGTAGTTTTCTGCATATAGGCCTTTTACCTCCTTAGTTAGGTTTATTCCTAGGTATCTTAATTTTTTTTGGTGCAAATGGAAACCATATATTTAGAAGTTATTGGCTCTCAATGACACAAAATAGTTAACATTTGTGGGTACTTACTATGTCTCAGGTACTTCACACCACTTTTACATTGTAGGTGTCAATATTATTCCCATTTTAGATGAAGAAACTGAGACGCAGGGCAGTTAAGTAATTTCCCCAAAAAATCACACAATATATAAGTGGTGGGGCCAGATTGAAATCCAAACACTGTAGTCAGAGAGCCCACATTTTAAATTATTTGACTGGTATGTTGATGTAGGTATTGAAGACTATCTTTGTAATCGATTTAGATTAAAGGAAGGAAAGCCATTATGAAAACAAAGTGTGGTACCATCCAGGGAAGTGTATTAAATAGCCTGTTTGAGTTTTATACATTTTTAGTGTTTCAAATCCCAATTGAAATATTGTTTCATTCAATATTCCAGCTATTCTCTTAAATTTAAAACATTTAATGAATTGAAAAAATACTATCTATAATCATAAAAGCATAATATGCTAATTAGACTGGGTGTCCTTCTGGATGACCTTTCGAATGAAGCCAGGGCTGCGAGGAAAGCCTGGGTCCTGGGTGCCTGCCAGCAGCTGGAGGGAAGCACAGGTCCCGGGTACCAGAGGGAAGCTCGTCTCGGGAGCCGGGAGGTGGGGGGGGAGGGGGCGCGGGGAGGAAAGGCCTACTCTTTCATGAATTTCATGCATCGGGCCTCTAGTGGTGAAATGTTTCCTATGTCCATGAATCATGATTTGCCTTTCCTCTGAGCACCTGGTTTCTTTGAGGACAGAGACTTTCTAACTCAGTTTTGTTTCCTCTTTAATTTTTTAAAACTATATTACATTTAGCTGAAAGGAACTAGTGAAATGCAAGAAATTTAGAAGGGCACACTTTAGTAAGGTATCTTTCTTCCTATTGATGATGAGTTTACCATGGATATCAGCAGCCTGTCTAGTTGCTTGGATCTTTGAAAAATGGGAATTCAGGTCAATGGATGAAGACCTTGTATCTGGACAGTGGGCTATTTTTTCTTCATGTAAAGGTAAAGAGGAAGAATAGAGGCCTTGTCCATTACTAAATCCTGGGTCATGGCTGCCTAGTATCCTCACCCATCCATTCTGTAGGCAGCAAGCAGTGTGTCTGTTAAGGAGAATTAGTGCAACATACTTAGTAGGAATTGAAAGATACTTTACTAGGAGTGACTGTTGCTAAATGGAGCTTCCATTAAGATTTTAGTCTCAATAGGGACATGGGAGCAAATAATTAGAAAGGAAACGATTGCCATTGTGTCAGCTTTGGGAAATTTTTTTCTATGTAGATTTCAATTAACTATGCCATTAAATATGCATGGCCTCATGACAGTGCTCTGGGGATAGTTCTAGCCTCCGGCGAGGCCCTCAGGCCCTGAGAGAATCTTTAAATTTTTAAATAAGACCTCAAAAACACCTTGCTTAATGTTTTCCATGAACTTATCCAAGATGACTTTTGAAATCATTTCAGTTTTTAAAAATGCTTTAAAATTTCCATAGATTTTACTTTTCCCTGTTGTCTATCAAAAGAAATTGCTGGGCCGAGACCAGTTTGGCTCAGTGGATAAAGTGTGGGCCTGAGGACTGAGAGGTCCCCAGTTCAATTCTGGTGGGGGGCATGTACCTTGCTCACGGGCACATCTCCAGTAGGGGACGTGCAGGAGGCAGCTGATTGATGTCTCTCTCTCATTGATGTTTCTGGCTTTCTATCCCTCTCCCTTCTTCTCTATAAAAAATCAATAAAAATATTTAAAGAAAAAGAAATTGCTGGGTCACATTCTAAATGCATTTTTTATTGAAATATCAAATACAGAAAAATGTACATAGTAATAGTGATGAATTTTCATAAACCAAACACCCTTATGTAGTCGTCACCCAGCCCCAGGACAGGCTCACAGAACCAAATGCACCTCTATTGTTCCTGTGTAGGCTCTATGCTGACCTCAGGGGTAACAACTATTCACATTTCTCTAATTATAATTATTTTTTTATTTTATGTAAATTAGGTCATGCAGCATTTATTGTTATGTGTGGAACTTCTATCTGTCAACATTGTTTGTAAGGTTATCCATGTTATTTCATGTATTTATAGTGTTCATTCTGATTGCCTCATTGTATCCTACTGTGTGACTAGGCCACAGTTTATTTAGCCATTCTACTCTTGGGAGGCCACTGGTTTCTATCTTTCAGCATTACAAATAGTGTTGCAATGAATATTGGAGCACCTCTTTTAATAAATGCATTCCCTGATAAGGGGAGCCTGGAGAAAAAAATAGCTGCTTCATTGGGTGCATTTTGTATTACTCCTTTTGTAACAAATCACCACAAGTGTAGTAGCTTAAGGCAACACCCACTTACTATATCCAGTTTTGCAGGTCAGATACCCCAGATGGATATATTACCGGTTCCTTGAGGAAAGAATGGGGTAGTTGGGGAATGAGGAGGTTTTTAGTCTTTGGGACTTGGGTAGGTTTTGGCATCTATAGCAAAACAGAAGGAATGACATAGGTTCTGCTAGAGTTGAAGCATTGGTGCCTCAAAGTCTTCATTAGCAAGAAAGGCTGCACTTAGTGCAAGAATTATTTAGGGGAGAAAAAGAACAGTTTTTCATCACAGATAAGAGGCTGTTATTTTTTTGTGCCTGGGCTCAGGGTTAAACAAAAATCTCTGTTGACTCACTGCACTTGCACAGGGTTTAAGCTTTTGAATTTTACTCCTCAACATGAAAATTATTTCTGCAGTTGAGAAACCCCTAGGGTACTGGTGTAAACAAGTATAAAATTGCTTAGAAAGGTTTTTCTCCCCACCCAAATTGTAAAGATCTACACTAATAAAAGAATAAAATGCAAATTGACTGTACCTTTGTGACACCCACCAGCCAATCAGGAGTGAGTATGTAAATTAACCCAACAGAGATGGTGCATTGATTTGCATATGGAGGTGCCCAGTGGCCAGGGATGGGGCAGGGTGCAGGTGCTCCAGGCCTCTGGGCAGCATGTGAAGGGAGAAAGGCAGCTTCAAGCCAGAGAGAAAAGGTGGCTCTGGCCAGAGCAAAAGGGGTGCCAACAGCCAGGGGAAGGAAGACCGGATCTTGCACAAATCTAGTACTTACATAAAGATAGGCACATATAAATATGAGCTCAAAATTACCATGTCTCCAGCAGTGACAGAATAAATGATACCAGATTTCTCCTTAACAACACAAAACTGGACAAGATAGTTAATAAAACTTCAGTATTGGGCAATAGACAGAGAGGCTGACATTTTTGAGACAGGAAAAATAGATGAAGTGGACCTCATATTTACCCAGGCCCTCCTAATGAGAGCACTTTCTTCACCACCGCACCTGCGAGAAACACCCAAGCTGAGAGGTAACCTATGTTGTGAGAAGATGAGATCAGAACTCAGGGCTGCTGAAGTGTCTCAAATTTGCAGGAAAAAAACAAACTGGAGAAGATAAACTTTCCATTGGGAGGAATCAGACATCTATGTTGATGTTCACTGCAGTCCTTTGGGCCAAGGGCTGGGCTGTGCATGTGCAGGATAAGAATCCTTAAGATCCAGCTGAGGCGTGATGCTGCAGACTGGGAATTAGATGCAAGATTCGCAGACTGAGCAGCACACGAGTAATCATATCTTGACTCTATGTTTTCCTATCAGAACCTAAAACATTTGATACTTTTTGCCCTAAGAACAGTACTTACTTAAAAATATTTGGCTGGGAGAGATTAGAAATTAGACACAAAGCTTGTAAGTTTCATTTTGGAAGTGCAAGCTTGGAAATATGTTTTCTAGATTCTGCTCAATAACTGAATAGTTTGCTATTGAGTTCCTCTGTCTTTCTCTATGCCTTAGCATATACTTAGCTGAAAGAATGCAGTTAGGATTTCTAATATTCAGCAAGGGGATCTTCTTAGTCAAACTTATAGATTTATTATTATTATTATTATTATTATTATTATTATTGTAGTTTATATTGTTGCCACATTTTCCAGCACTGCTCACTACAGGGTGTCTTTTATATTTTTGTAATAACATTGCTTTCACTGTCTTTCCACTATGTTCTAATCCTTAGAACCCTTCCAACTTTCACCCACTCCCAACAGCACACATTTAAGGTTTTTCTTATATAGTTGCACTACACTTGCAGGACCAACTTCTGTTTTGGTTACTTATAGTGATGTAACAAAACCTCTAAAATTCAATGGTAAAATATAAAAATAATCATTTCTCATGGATCTCTGGTTTAACCAGGTCTCACTTGGGATCACTCATGTGGCGGCAGTCAAATGGTAGATAGGCTAATATAGCCAGGGTCTTCACTCACGTTGTGTTCTGGAGAATTAGAAAGGACTGACAAAACTGGCTGATGCCTCTCTCTGTACCCATTTGGGCTCACCATGCAGGTAGCTTCTTCATCCAGATTCCAAGAGTGAGTATGGGAAGATGTGAGCTCTGTGATAGGCTGGGCTGACGTCACTCCTGCCTTATTCTATGAGGTTCTATAAGACAAAACCAGCCCTGATTTAAAGAAGATACCTAGGAAACCATGTAGAGGGCAGTGACAATAATTTTTGGCCATTTTTAATCCACCAGAGATAAATGCTTTCAAATCAACCATTTATTAAAACAGAAGAAAGAGAAAAGTAAAAATATGGATAAGGTATCTCTCCTAAAAATCTGAATTTCTATAAAAAAAAAAAACCTTCCAATAAAGAAAATTTTGGACCTTGATGGTTTCACTAGTAAATTTTATGAAACAAATAATAAAAAGGATAAATAAAACCAAACATATTCTTTGATGGGTCTAATGTACTGGAAAATCTCTAGCAAGGTTGAAGAAAACAAAGGAGAAAAGATATTAATTAAAAAAAATGTGAGTGTGTGAAAAATAAAGCACATAATACTTTATTACAAATACATTTATTTCAACGTTTGGGGAACTTTAATGATTTGATTCATGAAAATAATGTAATATCTGAAACAATTTTAGCCTCTGAACCGTATCAGTACAGTAAAGGCTACCCTCAAATACAAAACTAAACACTAAGCGAGAAGGTTTTAAAGGTCAAGTCATGATAAAACCTTCAATGTGTCATTTCCCATAACATGCAAGCTATTTCAGCAAACAAAGAAGCACCTGTTTTCAATTAATGAGACTACTAGATCACTGAATACAAATTTTAAGCATCTTTTCGGAAAAGGGAACCATAGGCCATGATATTTGTGGCTCTCAATGTAAAAGTATTAAATAAAATGTCAGTGCATCAGTGTTGGCCTGTTGACAGTTTTTCATTATTCTTCCCTGGTTGACAATTTGTGCATTTTTTAACTCTAAAGAACAATGTGGCTATAGACATCTTTGTACAATTGTACAAAACATATATGTGTAACATTATAGGAAAAGGAAAATATTACATTTGTTGATCTAATTTAAAAAATACAGTAGACAGGTAGAATATATTAATTTCAGCAATTAAGACTGGGTTAACATTAGAAAAATCTATTATTGAAATTCTCTACCATAAACAATAAAGGAAAAATAACCTCTCAGCACATACAAGAAAGCATTTAAAAGTTCTACAACTAAACATGATTTAAAAAAGAAAGAAAATCTTAGGAAACTAGAATGTTCTTAACTCCAAAAGTTTATCTCCCAAAACGTATCACATATGTCATACTTAATGGAGAAATGTTACAGACCTTATTTTATTTTATTCTTAAAAGTTTCTTATTGTTTAAGGTATTATATATGTCTCCTCCCTGCCCGCCCCCTCCCCCATTGACCTCTCCTGGTCATTTCCAGCCCCCATCACATGCCCTCACCCCCTTACATCTATGTCCATGGGTTATGCTTATATGCATGCATACAAGTCCTTTAGTTGATCTCTCACAGCCCTCTCTTCCTCTACCCACTCCTCCCCTCACCCCCACCCCTGCCCACCCACCTTCCCTCTGAGGTTCGGTGATCTCTTTGATACTTCCTTGTCTCTGGATCTATTTTAGTTCATCAGTTTATGTTGTTCATGATATTCCACAAATGAGTGAGATCATGTGATATTTATCTTTCTCTGACTGGTTTGTTTTTCTTAGCATGATGCTTTACAGGTCCATCTATGCTGTTGTGAATGATAAGAGTTCTTTCTTTTTTATAGCAGCATAGAATTCCATTGTGTAGATGTACCACAGTTTTTTAATCCTCTCATCTGCTGATGAGCACTTAGGCTATTTCCAAATCTTAGCTACTGTAAATTGTGCTGCTATGAACATAGGGGTGTATGTATCTTTCTGATAGGTGTTTCTGATTTCTTGAGATATATTTCTAGAAGTGAGATCACTGGGTCAAATAGGAGTCTTGTTTTTAATTTTTTTAATATATTTTATTGATTTCTTACAGAAAGGAAGGGAGAAGGATAGAGAGTTAGAAACATCAATGAGAGAGAAACATCGATCAGTTGACTCCTGCACGCCCTCTACTGGGGATGTGCCCGCAACTAAGGTACATGCCCTTGACCAGAATCAAACCCGGGACCTTTCAGTCCACAGGCAGACACTCTATCTAATGAGCCACACCGGTTTCGGCTATTTTTAATTTTTTGAAGAAACTCCATACTGTTCTCCACAGTGGCTGCACCAGTCTGCATTCCCACCAGCAGTGCACAAGGGTTCCTTCTGCATCCTTGCCAGCACTTGTCGTTTGTTGATTTGTTGATGACAGCCATTCTGACAGGTGTGAGATGGTACCTCATTGTTGTTTTGATTTGCATTTCTCTGATGATTAGTGACTTTGAGCATGTTTTCATGTTTCTTGGCCCTCTGTATGTCCTCTTTCATTTTATTTTAAAGGAGGAACAATATAAGAAAGCCAATTGCCACAAAAATCTATAGCTTTCATAAATGCCAGCAATAAGTAATTAGAAAATCTAATTTTAAATATATATTATTTACAATAATGACAAAAACAAGGTACTTAAGAATAAATCTAACAAAAGTTATGTGGAACTTATATGGAAATATATATTAAATCTCAAAGAAAGGCATAAAAGAGACATACATAGAATGAGAGATTTACCATGCTCATTCTTGCAAAGACTCACTGGAATAAAGATGTCAGTTCTCCCTAAATTAATTCACACATTCAAATTATTCTCAGCCCACCAGTGTGTCTTTGTTCATTTTTTGCATTTGTCTAACTGATTCTAAGATTTATATGAAGAACTGAAAGGATGAAAATTCCAAAGTCTTAGTATTTTTTGTGGATGTGAGAGAAAATACACCTCACTAGATGGTAAAATTTGTGAAAAATATATGGGAGTTAAAATATTTTGACATCAGTGAAGGGATAAATATCTCAATGAAAATGAATAAATATTTCCAAAATGACTTACATATAGAAAAAATAGTCAGTGTCATGGGTGACATTAAAATTCAGTGAGGCAAAGGATGAATTTTTTTTATTAATGGTGCTGGTGAAATTGACTATGTGAAAAAAATCATAAAGAAATATCTTTATGATCTTGAATTTCAAAATAATTTCTTAACTAAGAATTTAAAAAGACAGCCAAGAAGGAAAAGAATGAATTGTGATACATTTGAATACATAACTGTGAAGATTTTTTTTCCAAAATGCAAAACAACCTAAAGAAAAAAATGGAAATAAAAAAGCATAAGCTTTTAAATTGTAGATAATATATATATTCTGTATAAATTAAATAGTACTTACTTTTCAAAACATATAATGAAACCTCTACAAACAGTTTAATAAAAAGAGAGTTTGATAATAATGAGCAGGTGAGCCCAGGATAGATCTAGGTAGTTCACCAAAGAGGACATCTAAATTTTAATCCTATACAATAATCTTATATAATAAAAGGCTAATATGCAAATTGACTGAGTGGCAGGATGACTGGTTGCTATGATGTACACTGACCACCAGGGGCAAACACTCAATGCAGGAGCTGCCCACTGTGGTCGGTGTACTCCCACAGGTGGAGTGCCAAATCAGCCAGAAGCCCTGAGATGGGCTCATGACTGGCAAGTGCAGTTCTGGGCTTCTGGCTGAGTGGCGCTCCCCCTGAGGGAGTGCACTGACTACCAGGGAGCAGCAGGGAATGGGCCTACACTGGCAGCTGGACATCCCCCAGTGGCTCGCAGACTGTAGAATGGCACAGGCCAGGCTGAGGGACCCCCCTGAGTGCACAAATTTTGTGCACCTGGCCTCTAAGTAAACATATAAAATATTCATTAACTTTGATTGATTCATCTGATTTATTCACAATTGGAGAAAAGCAAAGTCAAACCTAGGGAATTATTTTGGTGGGCAATGAACATGGACTTTGGAATCAGATGCCCTGGGTTTAAATTCTGGCTCTACAGCTGAGTGGCCTTGGGAATGTTACATCATTCAGCCTCTCTTATCTCAGGTGTAAAATGGACATGAAAATAATAGCTTCCACCTATGAGTGTGTTATGACATATTATTTGGATCATGTTCAATGTAGTCACTTCATAAGTTTAAGAAATCACTTAAAACAAAAGAGATTTTTTAACACTCATAAAACGGGCAAAAAAATGTTAAGTCAGATAATGGGCTGTGTAGAAGGATAAAAGGAAATAAAAAACTGACATATTTCTGATGAGAACATAACACCTAATTGGCAAAATATTTTAGGAATAGTAAGATTGAAGATGCCAGTACTCTTAGTACTCAGCAATTCCACTTTGAAACATCTGAGAGAAAAATCTCATGTATGGACGTGTATAACGTCACATATATACATTTTGTACAGGTGTACAAAGATGTTTATAACCACATTGTTCTTTAGAGCTAAAAATGTAATTGTCAACCAGTGAAGAATAATGAAAAACTGTAAACACGCCAACATATTATATATCAATGAAAATGAACTAACTCAATCTATATTCTTAATTTTCAAAAGACAATATTTAGTGGAAAAACTGGCTGCAGAATATTGTGTACAGAAAGGTTACCATTTATGTAACTTAAAAAAAATAAACATTTTAATTTGCATTATTTATGGATTTTTGTATATGTAGGGGAAGCATATACATCAACATGGGAATAACAGACACTAGCTTTAGTATAATGGTTACTTGAAGTGAAAAGGGAGAAAGATCTGTGGATGGGACAGGAAATATAATATTATAGATATAGTCAATGCCATACTCATATATATATGTATACATATATATGTATGTGTGTATATATAATTATCATAACAATCGGGCTACACTGAGTGGCCCGATTATTATGATCTCTGAAGATATAATAATTTGGCAGCCAAATTATATAAATATAAATATATATATATATATATATATATATATATATATATATATATATATATTTATTTATTTGAGGGCCAGTGCATGAAATTGTACATGGGTAAAGTCTTGCCAGCATGGCCACAGGGAGGAGTCATGGGTAGTTGGTCAGCCTGCCTGCTGTTCGAACTCCTGGTTTAGGGGACAATTTGAATATTAGCTTTTTATTATATAGAACATACATTGAGTGGCCAGATTATTATATGTTCAAAGATCATAATATCTGGCCACTCAGTGTTTGTGTGTGTGTGTGTGTGTGTATATATATATATATATATATATATATATATATATGACAACCCCCAACTTTCCCAGTTAAAATATAGAGTTTGGGATATACCTGCCCTATAAGATGATACCTGGTGTATAAGGTATAAGACAACCCCGGCTTTTGAGAAGATTTTCCTGGGTTAAAAAGTCATCTTATACAATGGAAAAATATATATATATATCCTATCTAGTAAAAGACTAATATGGAAATTAACTATCACTCTGCTACACCCATAAGCCATGCCCACCAGCTAATCAGGAGCAGGTATGAAAATTAACCCAACCAAGATGGCTGCAGCCACATATCTAGCAGGAGACTTGTGTTTCCCCAGTTTGCCCAGGCCTCTCTACTCAAGGCTACAAAGTTTCAATTTTAGAAGATAAATAAATCACAACAAAAATGGCAACAGCCACGGAGCTGGAGAGAGCAGGAGGCTTGAGTTGCTCCTGGCGATGGAGGAAGCCAAATTTTTTGCACACTCTGGCCAGCCTAGGCCACCATTCAAGCTACAAAGTTTTAATTATAGAAGATAAATAAAACTCAGATATCAGGGCCACTGCTTGGGTTGCGAGGGGGTATGGACAGTCTGAAAAGCACCACAAGCCGCTTACCCAGGTTGCCCTATGCCCTAAGGAAACCCCCATCCTGATCTGGGACACCCTTCAGGGCAAATCATCTGGCCCCCACCCATGCACCAGGCCTCTATCCTATCTAATAAAAGAGTAATATGCAAATTGATCATCACTTCAACACACAAGATGGCTGCCCCCATGTGGTCAAAGATGGCTGCCCCATGTGGACACAAGATGGCCACCACAAGATGGACAGCAGGGGAGGGCAGTTGGGAGGGAACAGGCCTGGAAGGGAGGCATTAGGGGGCAATCAAGCCTGCAGGTCAGGCATTTAGGGGTGACTAGGCCAGCAGAGGAGGGAAGTTGGGGGTGACCAGGCCTGCAGGGAAGGGTAGTTGGGGCAGACCTAGCCCTGCAGGGGAGGGCAGTTAGGGGTGAACAGGCCTGAGGGGAGAGCAGTTGGGGAATGACCAGGCCTGCAGGGGAGGACAGTTAGGGGCAAACAGGCTGACAGGGGAGTAGTGAGGCATCAATCAGGCTGGCAAGGGAGTGGTTAGGGGGTGATTAGGTGGTCAGGCAGAAGCAGTTAGGGGCATTCAGGAAGACAGGCAGGTGAGCAGTTGGGAGCCAGCAGTCCTGGATTGTGAGAGGGATGTCCTGGTAGGATCAGGCCTTTGAGTGGTCTCAGGCTGGGCTGAGGACCACACACCCCCATGCACAAATTTCATGCACCGGGCTTCTAGTGTGTGTGTGTGTGTGTGTGTGTGTGTGTGTGTGTGTGTGTGTAGAGAGAGAGAGAGAGTCAGAGAGAAGAAGGAAGAAAGGGAGAAGGATGAACCTGTATGGACAAACAGAGAAATTTGGGGGAGGGACAAAATATGACTATGATTATCATTTGTTGTGTTTATAAGATACTGTATATTTGGATATAGATGGGGGGGGTTGGAACACTACAACCTATGAGCAAAATTCTGCCTGTTATCTGTTTATATAAATAAAGTTTTATTGGACTACAACCATGCTCATTTGTTTACATATTATCTATAATCTGCTTTTGATTTTAATGATAGTGGTGAAAAATTGTGACAGAGAATTTATGACCTTCAAATTCTAAAACATTTCTTATGTAATATTTTCAGAAAAATGTGATGCTTAGTATAGAATACAAACTGTGCTTTTTCCATTTATTTAAAGTATTTTATGCTTTTTAAGTATGCATTAAAATACAGTGACTTGTAAATGAAATTTATTTTTGCAGTGATTTTATTCAAGAGCCATGTTAATGATAACTTGTTAACTTCCAGTTTTTTTTCAAAGATGAAAGTCAGAGGAGCTTATGTTTAGTCATGAGAAAAAACTATGTTAACCTCTATGTCTTTGTTCATAAGAAATAATGAGGATATGGACTTCTTCCATTAGGAACCATGTTCCAAATAAAATTTAGTGAAAGTCTTATATTTCTCACTGCAACTTTCAACCCTCAGAACCATCAAACCTCCTCCATCTACTCTGCACCTCCTTCTGCAGCCCAACATTTCACAGGCAGAAAAATCTTACAATATTAGGTATTGTGTGTGTGTTTTTTTAGAGGAGGCCTAAATGTATGGGAAGAAAGTGAATTAGTACAATAAGATAGTTTGATCCTAAACATAAGGGCTCAAACACAATATAATTTTAAATGCATTATTATTATTATTATTATTATTATTATTATTATTATTATATTTTTCTCATAAAACATTGTGAGATAGGTACACCACAAGGATGGAGAGACTCCTTTCTATGCAGGTTTTCAGGGACCTACGCAGATGGCAGCTTGATTATCATTCATACATGTATTTAAGGTCCTCTCTGTACATCATCCCAAAGAACATTAAAAGGCACTCTTTGAAAGTATTATGAAACAGGGCTGAATTATAACACAGATTACATTTGTTCCTATTCAATTGGTGATAATTTGATCATATGAACACACCTAACTGCAAATACATTTGAGAGGTGGGGTCAAACCATTAGACCTATGCCTAGCTACTCCAGAGAAGGGGAACATACCACAGATAGGGATTCGACTTATAGGCAAGAAAGTATCGTGTTTTAAAAGGCTAGAAAGAGTAGTAGAGTAGACCAGCAGATTTTTCTTTTGGGGAGTTAGGGGGTGGTATACTGTACTTAGGTGAGAAGTAGTTTTATGGGGGGAGCACCTGAAGAGATAACTAGAGAATTAATAAGTCCCATATCAGTGGTGTTGCCAGAAAAATAAAGGATGCCTAATTTCATTTGAATTCAGAGAAACAATGACAATTTTAAGTATGTCCTATGCAATAATTTCATTTTGCTAAATGTGGCAATGCTACATATCCTGCCCTATGCAAGAACGTGGATAACCTGGAGGAGAGTGTGTTGTGTAATATAATCCAAGCACTGAAGGACAAATACTGCATGATTCCACTTACATGAGATGTTTAACATAGTCAAATTCATGGAAACAGAGTAGAATGATGGTCGCCAAGGTATGGACAGGGGGGAATGGGGTATTGCTATGGAACAGGTATAAACTTTCAGTTATGCAAGATGAATAAGTTCCAGAGGTCTGCTGTACAACATCGTGCTTCCAGTTAACAATACTGTATTGTGCACTTACAAATGTGTTAAAAGGGTAGGTCTCATGTTAAATGGACTTACCACAGTAAAATAAAGTTTTAAAAAATTATTATAATAGTCTAGTAAAGAGAGTTAAGGGGAAAAGAGAGTACTGACCAAAACAGTATTGTTAGTAAAAGGAAAATAATGAGGAAATAATTAGACTTTATAACTAATATAAGTGAGTGATTAGTTGCATGGTTGGAGCATGGATCACTAAAAATGGATCTAAGATGACTTTTTCCATTTGTAAGCATTAATTCCATAAATAGAGATACATAATATAGAAAAAAGCAGGGTGGTGGGGGGCAGAGACATTGGGGGAGGCATTAGAGGGTACGTTTTGGACAGTTTAATTTTAGTGTTAGGTGCTTATGTATTGATAACCAGTGGATGGATACACATACTATTTTGGAACTCCTGTGAGATGTCTGGATTATGAGTACAACTTGGAAATTGCCACTCTATAAGTAATACTATAAATAATACTATAAATAATGAGAATTGTCAAGTTAAATAAAAAAGCACAGGGCCTGTGACACAATTCTGTGGAATGGTACACATGTAGGGTATGCAGAGCAAGACAATCAAGTAATAATCAAATGGAATAGCAAAGAGTAGGAAAAGCAGGAGCATAGAGGTCACATATATGCTGCCATTTCAAAGGTTATGGTAGAACATGATGAAAAATGGGAAATTGCCACTGGATTTGGCAACAGTCTTCATAGTTGGTTGTAGGAGGGGACCTGGGGGTAAAGGTGGGAGGATAAAGACTGCTAACTGAGAATGAATGTGAAGCAAGGAGGGGAGAGCAGTTGGGGGTGAGATCAGGCTGACAGGGGAGGGCAGTTAGAGGCGATCAGGCAGGCAGGCAGAGGCAGTTAGGGGCGATCAGTCAGGCAAATGAGCAGTTAGGAGCCAGTGATCCCTGATTGTGAGAGGGATGTCCACCAAAGGGTCCCTGATCAGATAGGGTTGAGAGGCCCCGTCTCTCCATGCACAAATTTTGTGTACCGGACCACTAGTATACATATAAAGCTAAAATATTGGAAACACATGTAAAAAACACTGGGAGTATTACAGAGATTATATAATGTGTTCTGAATTCTTAAATTATTCAAATTATCCCAAGCATGTTTTATCTATCTGGAGGCATCTTAATTTTAGAAAACTAGTTCCAGAATGTTTTGTAAGAGTCAGCTGATTTTCCCACAATCAGTCTTCTACTTGATTTATTGCTTGGTAAGAAAAAATACTAATTAAGTTTACTGTAGTGCTGGTCTATGGTTATTGGAATATTGACATTGTAATACCAATTACACTACATCCTTAATATCATTTTCTTGATAGTCTCCTTTATACTTTATTGAATTATGATAATAATCTTATCTTTCCTTTCTACTTATATCTTAAAAATAGGTTTCTTTTCAAAGAAAATTAAAGTAAAAATTTACATACCATTAATACCTGCTATAAAAGCCAAAACACTATGAAATCATATATGTATGTCAACCCAGACCCTATATATATTGTTAACTTAGTGTAACAGTTGTTTCTTTGTCAGATCATTTTCTGAGGCTTCCAACCATAGTTGCCTACATTTTGATAATCAGCTGCAATCTTAGTCTCTTTTGCATTATTTTGTGTATGATAGATCCCACATTTTTTCTGTTATGTTATAATTATACTAATATTTAATATATATCTTATTTATTTTTATAAATGCAGACAATTTTAAATGTTTTCATTGATCTTGAGAGCCAGAAGAAGGGAGAGGAATAGAGAGATAGAAACATCAATGAGAGAAACTTCATCCACCTGCTGCCTCCTGCATGTCCCCTACTGGGGATCAAGCCCACAACCCAGGCTGGCATGTGCCTTGACTGGGAATTGAACCAGTGACCTCATGGTTCATGGATTGATGCTCAGCCACTGAGCCACACCAGCTGAGCTCTATATTTTTTAAAACATTCCAAGGACTATTCATTTCATTTTCAGTCTTCCTACTTCCCAGAAAACCAGCTAGCTCTAATGTCCCTTATTCTCGTTATTCTCACCCATAACACTTCTTTTTGGACATGTTTTATAGAGTTTTGAAAAACACAAATTAAAAAGTTTGTACTTCTTTACCACTTTAGAAAATTGGTACAGGAAAGAAGGAAAGAAAGATTGGGTATGTTTCTTTTTCTCTAAGAAAAAGTGGGGGAAATTGCGGGTGCTAAATCAAGTTTTCTGCAATCAAATTTCAGAGTCACAAGAAAAAAAATCAGGCTGTATAGATATTTTTGTGTTTGAACATGGAGATGAAGCAGAAGTTTGAAACTGTTTTAAGGAGTGGGAGCAAAAGTTTCAACAATAGAATGTGAACATTTTGTTTAAATTAATGTCTCCTGGTAATAAGGTTGCCAGAAAGCCATTTCTGAAAGATAGGAGGAGTTAGAGTGTCTGGAAAAAAACAAACCCAAAAAAACAAAAAACGTGTAGTACAAAGATTACCTGTGGGACTGTTGTTCGATAGTAACCAGTGAGAAGTACCGGGGAGGATGCAACAAGATAATAGACAGGGATGCTTCTACCACCAGCCATTCTCATTCTTTTCCTATTGTTTTGCTGTCTAGTGGCAAGGCAGCTGCGTGGCTTTGGAAGTAGATTTGGATTTTGAATTCTGTCAGTGTCATTTCTTATAAGTTGATGATCCTTAGGTTAATAAACACCTTCTGAGTTACATTTGTCCCAACTTTAGTACAACGAAAAGTTTGCTGTGATGACCAGACGATGTATTAAAGCCCTTGAATCAGAGTCTTGGCCAGCCCAGGTGAAAGGACCTATGCCTGGGAATCCGGTCGGACGGAGTGTCCAGGCCTCACCCTTGGGAAGACACCGGCATGAAGACTTTGGGGATTACCTCTCAAAGATGCCATACAGATAGTAGCACCGACACAGAGGAATTAATGGAAGATATTCATCTTGCCCCTGTAAACTCAGGCTCTTAAGTATGTGATTTTTATGAATACTGCAATTATTCTCTAAACACAAAAATTGTGACCATCCTTGAGGGAGCAACAGGATCGGCTTGTCAGGAGGCATAGGTTTTGATGTATGAAATGTGAAATGACAGCACGTGTTTCTGCCTAACACTTTTCATCTCTCCACTCTCCCTTGGCTGGGACCTGCAAAGGGAGTGGCCTCTCTTGACCTAAGTTAAAACTGTCCTCTCTCTTCTGTCTCATTTGTTTCTTTCTCCCTCTGTGGCTCTCTGTTTCTGTGGTTCAACCAAGTTCACATCCATATCCCCGCCCTCCCCCCCCGCCTCTTCTTTTCACTTACTTCTTAGTTGATTTTGGATGAGTCATTTAACTTCCTTATGCTTAGGTATGCTCATGGGCAAAATGGGATGAAAATGGAACCGATCACAAAAAGGTTGCTATGAAAATGAAATAGTATGAAGTTGTATGATAAAGCATTTGAAATGGTATCTTGCACACAGTAAGAGCGTCTTTAAGTGTTTGCTTTATTACATACAGGTTTTGCTTCAGGGGAGTCAGTGGACTGGAGATTGTAAAAGCTGAACCGAGGGCCCAACCCAGCCCACAGAGCCCAGGCATACAGAGCAAGCAGGTCTCTGTGCCACCCCCTTTGCACAGCTCAGTGTCCATAACGAGGTTAATTTACATGGGCTAAATAAATACACAGGAACTCAGTTCATTAATGACTACATACACACACACATATATACAGAGCCTTGTTTATTGTATTAAATGCAACCTCCTGTTTTCCCTTCAAAGTTATGATAGAACATTCGCAAGATAATTTTTTTTTTAATTTTTCAGTCACTGATAGCCACACATACTTTCGAACTTTTATGCAGTACACCAGTGTGAGAACCATGATTCAGTTTTCTTTCTCCTGGGTGAAAAGAGAAAAATGCGTGTAAAAATCATAACCGGTGCTTGGCCCCTAGCCTAGCAGAAAGTAACTGCAGGGTAGATTAGGGAGTTTCATAACTGGCAAAAGGAGGTCAGGTTACCACCAAGCTTTGACATGGAGCTGGGGAAGCGTTGGTATGGAGGCAGCTGCGGGAAAATTAAGCGTGATTTCGATCTCAAGAGAGATGGTGTTTCTTCTTGAGATTCTGGAGAAAGGCTTAGTGGGGGGAGACCTTGTAGCACGACTTCATCTGAGTGGCTTCTGACAGGTGGTTAACATAAAACAAAAATTCCTTTCTATTTCACTATGATGTCCCAGGGTACTGTGTGGATTCTGCATATCCCCAAATACTTTACTTTGACCATGGCCAGCTGATCTTTAGAATTTCAATAATGTCAGGCTTAGAAGAGTTTTAAAAGCTGCTGCAGGGATCTCTCTCTCTCTCTCTCTCTCTCTCTCTCTCTCTCTCTCTCTCTCTCTCTCTCTCTCTGGGTTCCTGGAGATAACGTGACTCCTGTTCCAGCCTTTAGAAGGGTGAACAAATCATTCATGGGCACAAACAAGAATGAAATCCTGCAGCTGACAATACTTCTGATTCACGGGTGGAGTTAAAGACATGCATTTAAAAAACCTGCCAGGAGCAATACAAGCTGAAGATGAAAGCGTGTTTGGGGCCGCAGCACCTGCTGTTGGCAATCACCGACCCTCAAATCTCGCTTTCATCTCTGCAGAGTAAGGGACCAGGGAAAGGAGTTGCCAGCAACTGCAGGATAAAACAAATGTGAACAGTGAAGGCTATAGGTCTCTTCAAAACAAAACATGTAAATCTCACTCAATTGCTGTTTTGCTAGAGGGACTCCATTTATGGCAACTGAGAAAGTGATCGTTATACCTGAGTTTCAGTAAATCATCGGTGAGTGTCTCCGGCAGTTTGACAGACCGATTTAAACAAGCTTCAAAGGGAGCCTGTTTCCTACAACGGAGATGGGCAGGGGAGTCCTGACAGAAGTTATCATGGTTTCTATAGGAGCCAGTATTAAGTTCCAGCTCCAGTTTCTTTATTATTAAATCTGTATGGGGAGGTGGTTAGCATCAAAGAAAGAGGAGAGCTTTACCAAATATTAAAGTGGCACACCCTCAAGGCCAAGAGAAACCAGGCAGCAAGGTTAGAGGCCAACTCTTTGGCAAGTGTGGAGGCCTACTCTGAGAGATGAACGTGCAAGCCCATCAAACGACCCAGGAGCACCTCTCTTTGGGGGAGAAGGCAAGATCAAGAAAACCGTGAAACACCACCACCAAACGGAAGTAGCATCCATTGTGTGTCTATCACATATTCTTTGCTCAAGCATCAAACGAAGGACACTTAGGTATTCCCATGTCTTGGCTATTACGGATATTGCTGCAATAAATATAGGGCTACATATATATATCTTCACAAATATATGTTTTCAAAATTTGGGGCAGATACCCAGAAGAGGGATTGCAGCCATAAAAAAATGGAATCTTGCTATTTGTGTCAACATGGATGAATCCTAAGGGCATCATGCTAAAGGAAGGAAGTCAGAAGATAAAGGACAAGAACCGTATGATTTCACTCCTATGTGGGATATAACACAGAAAGCAACAAGTGAACAAACAAGACAAACCGACTCATAGACACGGACAACAGTATGGTGGTTACCAGAGAGAAAGGGGTGGGAGGAGGATGAAGAAGGTAAAGGAGGTCAAAAGAAGGAAGTAGACTGTGGGTGGTGAGCACTCAGATGGTGTCTTATGGAATTGTACACATGGAATTTATTTAATGTTATTTAATCAGCATCATCCCAACATTTAATTTAGAAAGACAGTAGAGATTAAGTAGTAAATAAAAAATGGTAAAATTCTTATGATTAAATTCCAATTGGCAAAGTTATATTGCCCTTGATAAAATATCCCTGAAGTGTTAAGTGGACCATGGATTCTTTCTCCATCCAAAAGGCTGCAGAATTCACACCATTCATGAAGCCAGCTCAGGCTTTTTCCTCTAAGAACATAGGAAAATCAGAGGCCTGGTGCCCAACATTAGTGCACTAGGGTCCCTCAGCCCAGCCTCCGCCCTCTTGCGGGGAGTGGGTTTAAGTCGGCAGACATTCCTCAAAGGGTCCTTAGCACTGCTGCTGAGGCGGGAGGGGCTCCTGCACTCACCAGCCTTGAGCCCAGCTTCTGACTGAGTAGTGCTCCCCTGTGGGAGCACACTGACCACCAGAGGTTGCTTCTATGTTGAGCATCTGCCCCCTGGTGTCAGTGGGCATCATAGTGACCTGTTATTCTGCCTTCTGGTTGACTTGCATATTACTCTTATTATACAGGAAGATTATATAGGATAACCTAAGTAAGCTAGAGGTCACAGATGATTCCCTGAAGAAGGGAAACTTAAGCTGAAATAGGAAACATGAAGAGCAGTTAACTATGAGAAGGGTGGGAAGAACATCCCAAGTAGCACCAACAGCATATACAAAGGCCCTGTAACAGGGAGGAGAGGGTTGGGTTTGAGGAATAGAGAACATAGACAGTAATGGAGTTTGTAGTAACGATGAATCCCGAGTGGGAGAACATTCCAGAGCTCTGATCCTGTCAGAGATTTTGCACTTCACCTTGAGAGCAAGGGAAGATATTGGAAGGTATGAGGGTTGTTTGTTTTTTCTTTATTTCTTAGTGTTGTTCGAATAGAATGTGTGGAGAGGGAATGTTGATGGGAGCAGGGCTGAGTGGTATGCACACATGACTGGGAACTGTGAAATTTGGACCTCAGCTGTTCCATCAGTTTCTGCATCATCTCTCAGCAGTGTTTCTCCCCTCCAACAACTGAGGTTGATACAATGAGTCATCCACTCCTCTGATGTGCCTACTCAAACCGAGTGGGCAAATTAGAAATCATACAACATGTGCTCAGGGTTAAATAGAAAATCAGGACAGAGAGGTCTCTCGTGTTATTTCATTCTTCAGTGGAGTGGTTGCTGAACTTCAACTGAGGGTGGAGTAATAAAGGTTGTTCTTCTCTTTCTGAGTTGAAAACTAATTGAAATGATGTATGTGTTTAGACAGATGGAAATCAATATGTTTGTTTTACTATTGGTCTATCTGAATTGGAGAATATAATTTGCATCTAGGTCACAGTTGTGACCTGAGAGTGCCATAAATGAATTTTCTCATCTGTAACGACAGGCCACGCCAGCCCATGAAACCCACTCCTATCTCCCAAATAGCAACTTGTAGGGCCAGAGGGTATTCTAATAAATGCAACCCTTAGAGGAATAGCAACTCTTCTTTTTCTTGCAGGGGGAATGGGAAGAGGGAGAGGGGGGAATGAGAGGTAGACTCTCTAGAACCATTCACCTCTCAGATATCACTTCTTCCCTGAGGAGGAATAAGAAGGCAGGAAGAGAGAGGCACAATGGATTCTTCCCATATTCTTCTTCCTAGGAGAACAGTAGAAATCCCTTCCCTGTTAGAAAAGCAAGAAGTGTGAATATATGTCCACCTTCCATCACCTCTATATAACTGCATTTTCATTTTCCTTTGTTATATTTTGTTTCTTTAATATTAGCCCTTTCTACTTGTCTTCCAAGTAGACATACTTACATAGCAATTGCTGTGTACATTTCAGGCAAAAATTATATATATATATATATATATATATATATATATATATATATATATTATTGATTTTTTTACAGAGAGGAAGGGAGAGGGACAGAAAGTTAGAAACATTATGAGAGAGAGACATCGATCAGCCGCCTCCTGCACACTCCACACTGGAGATGTGCCCGCAACCAAGGTACATGCCCCCGACCGGAATCGAACCTGGGACCTTTCAGTCCGCAGGCCGACACTCTATCACTGAACCAAACCGGTCTCGGCCATTTCAGGCAAATTTAAAGACAGCATCCCAGGTGGAGAAAAGTAATTATTATTTTATATATATGTGTGTGTGTGTGTGTGTGTGTGTGTGTGTATCTGTACACACACTAATAAAAGCATAATATGCTAATTAGACCAGGAGACCTTCTGGATGTCCTTCTGAACAAAGCCATGGTGATGGGACTGAGGCAGAGGTGACTAAGGGCAATCAGGCCAGCGGGGGAGGGGCAGTTGGGGGCAAGCAGGTGGGCAGGAGGGCAGTTGGGGGTGAGAAGGCTGGCAGAGAGGCAGCTGGGGGAGAGCAGGCCAACATGCAGAATGGTTAGGGGTGATCAGGAGCCAGTGGTCCCAGATTGGAGAGGGTATATGAATTTTGTGCACCGGCCACTAGTGTGTATGTGTGTGTGTGTGTGTGTGTGTGTGTGTGTGTGTGTGTGTGTGTGTATATATATATATATATATATATAATGTATGTATGTGTGTATGAATATATATATATGTATGTATATATATATATATAAATGTATATAATATATATATGTGTGCATATATTATAACAAAATACAGTCAACTCACATTTATCAAAACCATAAGAGGGATAGCAGGAGATGAACACTTCTTCCAAAATGGACTTCTTTTAAAGTGATACACTTGGTTTCAAAATACATATTTTTCATATTTGTCTTATTATATATACATTAAAAATATCACCCTTCTGTTTTAGATTCATTTTTGAGTGAGAGCGCCAACCACTGTTCACTGAGTGTCAGAACCATGAAACCAGCTGCCCTAACCTGGAAGGAGTATCTGCACCTGCGGGGAAAGCTGCAGGGGCTATGGCCCCAGGCCAAGGAACACAGCCACTAGACTTCTCCCTCGACCTCCCCCTGCAGACTCCAGGAGGCTGGCCTTTCTGTCCTGTATCAGCCATGCTCACTTGCACTCTGGCTTCTGAGACGGTTCAGGCAGTGGGGGCACTGCAGGACAGCAAGAGCACAGGACAGTAATGAGGTCAAGGTATTGATTTCCTGGCTCCCATTCTCGTGGCTGCAGGGGGGCAGTGGCTGTGTTCCTGGACCTGGGGCCAAAGCCCCACAGCTCTCCCCTCAGTTGCAGGTACTCTGTCCAGGTGGGGGTAGCTGCGCTGTCTTCTGACCCCTCGGGTCGGAGACACAGTGAAGATCCCCCCTGTAGCTAGCCCTGTAGCACTTCAGCATCTCTTGTTTGGTTCCTTTATTCCGGCTCGCCCATTGTCAGTAGTCCATTTAGTAACTTCTACCCCAATAACATGAGCGCTCTGATTCCTATTATGACCTTGATTGATACAGGATGTCATTGTAGCAAAGGTGAACTATGTGTAAAATTAAAGCCAAGAATGCTGATGGCATTATAGCATGTTTGTGGGGGAAGAATTGATTCATCAGAGTCTGGAAAAACCAGAATGTGCCAGGCCATTGAGAGATGTAAATTATTTCTCTATTAAACTGTGTGTACTATATAAAATAACCATAATCACAAATCAGATCTAATAAAACAATTTTACTGAGTAACTGAAAGCTATGTGGCCCATTAGCTACTTAGGGATTCCATTTCACCCAAGCTATTCTCAAATGAATGTTCCTTTTAATGACATTCAGAAAACTATCATGACAAATAAGAACGTGAGTCTCAGTTTTGCCCCTTACTTGCAAAACTGGTATTCGACTGGATATTTAACATATTGAAGCCTCAGGTTTCTTAGATACAAAAGGTTTTCAGGGTTGAGTGAGATGTTGTATACAGGAAATTAAGCACATTGCTTGGCAAGGTTTAAATGCTCAATCATTTTCTAGTCTTAATAGTGCATCATTATCATTATTATCATTGTTATTGCTCACCATTGGTCAGTGCTGACATATTTTGATATACTGATCTTATGATCTTGATGTGTAATCTGAGTTAGACAACAAGCAAATGTCACCTTCTTCCTAACATTTTTTAATACAGTGGTACCTCAAGATACGAGTGCCCTAACATACGAGATTTTTGAGATAAGAGCTGTCGAGCAAGTGATTTTTGCTTTGAAATACCATTTTTGCTTTGAGATAGGAGTAATAGTGCGGATCGGCCAGCTGCACATGACCCACCAGTTTACCGGGACTCGAATGTCTCGTAGTTTCACACACCTCAAGGTTACAGAACGAATTAAACTCGTATCTCGAGGTACCACTGTGCATTTTATTTATGCTCTACACTGTTGCTTCAGTTTCAGGACCTCTATCAATCCTATCTTTAGAGGAAATGTCAATTAAAAATGAGCCTGGGTCAGCCTTTTCTAGAAAATTACTTTAAATTTGTTTCCTGTGCAAGAGTGATCATTTCAGTAATGGAGTCTTCACTTTTGTTAGGTTCACATAGGAGTGTAAAGGTCCTTAGAACATAGACTGGGTCTGTAATATTCCCTGCTATTTCCCAGCAGGGCCTGGTGTATAGTAGTCTCTTCTATGTTTATTGACGAAAAAGTAGGGAGGGTTGGCAGAAGTAGTGACCTTTTGTTCTGGTGTGTCCCTGAGAGTCCAAGCGGGGAGATGCAGTGAACACCTAGTCTGCCTTTGATCAGTGCTCTCCTCTCCTCTGCTAACTTTCACTGTCCAGTTGGCACCTGTGAATAAATCTAGAGACAAAGTGAGGTCCAAATTTTGTCTATTCATCCTAAAAGACCTTTTCTTCAACTCTCGCCTTTGATACCCAGCTACCAGAGGACACCTCCTGAGACCATCCTTACTGTCACCTTCAGAATTCTCTTGGCGTTTACATCTTCATCAGATGGGGACAGTTCTGCCCTGGAGGGCTTTCCTTCACCCTCTACAGTAGACTGGAGCTTCATGTTGTCTCCTGCTAGCCCACTGCCTACATGCTCATGCCTGGAGACCAGGCACACCTGATTGTAACTGTTTACATTTTATATAAGCTCCCTAAGAGTAAAAACCATGGCTATAGTCAGTCATCACTTTCCTAAACTATGAAGTTTAGGTGTTGATAAGGGTAACTCTATCCTGGGTTTTTTTTTTTTGTTGTTGTTTGTTTGTTTGTTTAAATATATTTTATTGATTTTTTACAGAGAGGAGGGAGAGAGATAGAAAGTCAGAAACATCGATGAGAGAGAGACATCGATCAGCCACCTCCTGCATGCCCCACAGTGGAGATGTGCCCGCAAGCATGGTACATGCCCCGACTGGAATCGAACCCGGGACCCTTCAGTCCACAAACCGATGCTCTATCCACTGAGCCGAACCAGTCTCGGCCTGGGTTGTTTTAAGGACTAAATAATGCTTATACTCAAGAGGCTTAGGATAGTGTATGACACAAGGCCAGTGCTATGCATAAGGATTAGCTACATTATTAAATAATTTACCTTATAAAGTTGATAGTGTTTTAAACCTCATTTACAGAAGAGGAAACATAGGCACAGATTTCACAAGGTCATAGAGCTGATAGGAAATAATATATAAATGAGTGAGAAAATATTTTAAACCACCCCATTTACAGACTGACTCTTCATTGAAATGCTTTACGTTGTGTTTATGTCAATAATACACAATGGTAAAGAAACCTGGATTCTTAGAAAAATACTTAAAATTCTTAGATACTATATTAAAGTGTGTGTGTGTTTTTTTTTCCAGAGAATAGTATTCTTCTGGTAAATTTTAGTCTTAATTCAAATCTTTAAAACCTTAGCATTCTCCTGAGATACAGAATTTATATAAAAAATAAGACAAGGGCAAAGCAACATAGTGTACCTGACAGTTCCATGTGACAGCAACCTGGTTCCTACCCTTCACATCACTGTTTTGAACCTGAGGCAATGGTATGTGCTGCATTCAAGCAAATTTAATCTTAATGAAATCAGGCATTGCCAGATTCAGATGCTATACAGAACGCTGAAGTGGTAAACAGCCCAATGGGATTGGGACACCACACAGCCATGAGATGAATTAGGAAGTTATGTGAAAAGGATAACATATTTAAGATGATTAGATTCACCAAAACAGAAACACTCTGAATTAAATGAAAGATCGAAAAAAGGTAAAATAATTGATCTTTAATAAAGTGTTTTGTGGCTTGGAAATTTCTGAAAAGGCAGAAAGTATTAAGGCAATTTAAAAATCTTATAAAATAAAGGACCCAGATCAAAATCATACACTAGTAAAGATAAAAACCACAATGAATAGTAAGGTAAACGCACATTTCTTTTCTACTCTTTCTCTAGAAAGTGTTTCATAAGATAACCACCTAAATTGATTTGCTTGCTTCTAGAAAATTGCAAAACAAAACAATTTAAAACTAACCAAACAAAAACATTAGCAAAATTAGTGTCCTATAAATTTTTAACTAAATTTTGCATAGTGTGTTATACAGTTTAAAATGTTTGCATTTATTAAACTGTGAATTATATAGTTTTATTACCATAAAATTTGTAACAAAAAATAAACAAACACACATTTCTCTTACTCCCTCAATTTTAGCTCCTCCGGGGCAACCATTTTCTAATTTCATAATTTACCTCCATATTCCTAGATGAATATTTAATATCTTATTTAAATATTGAGTTAAATTGAATAGGTATAAATAATAATATAATGAACCTATGCTTCAACTTAAGAAATAAAGTTCAGCAATAACAGTAGAACTTCCCTTTACCCAAAGGAAACTTTTTCTCCTACATGTATTACTTATAATTTTTATTATTCCATCATTGTAATATCTCAGGCCACTTATTTTTTAATCATCCTTTAGAGGGAAAACCTAACACAAAGTCGTTTATTCTGTTAATAGAAGGGTAAGCACTGCTGAGTTCCTGTTTTCTTGTAAATTGAGTGGCCCCTCTTGGGTCCCACTTTATTCTCTAGCTGTGCACCTTCCTTGGAAACTGAGGTGTTTTAATGACTCTTACAACCATCCCAGTCAATCAGAGTCCATGCTAGGTAGACTGGCCTTATCCTGGGACAGGATCACAGATGGGTGGGCTTGAGTCTCTGAGGTACTGCTGAATTTTTGGACAGCTCCCCTAATTACTCCAACCATTACTAAAAGAGGGTGAAATTTTGGCGCTGGAGAAATAAAGACAAGATCTTGAGATATTATTCAGGAAGAAAGATATGAGAGGATATTTGAGCAATATGAAAGAGCCTTTTACTCTACAAATTATTTCTGAAAATGCTGTTTCTGGATTTCTTATGTGTTCAGTTTAGACTTCTCTGAGTATTATCAAAATGTAGATCGCATTTTAGATCTATTGAATCAGATTATTAAAGGTTAGGGCCTATAAATTTGCAATTTATCTAGAACACCTTCTCCTCAGATGATTAGGAGCTTGGGAGCTAGTGGTAGGGGTAATAGTATTCAATTTTGAACTGTGTACTACTTCATTATGCACACATCCAAAGATATTGAGGAGATATTTATTTTAGCCGTTGACTTTTAGAGCTGCCAATCTGATTTCATTTGTGGAATCACTGCCTAGAATCAACCTGGCAACAACTTGTTATTCTGTCAGATAGACATCAGACATCAGAGAGTCAAAGGGGAAGAAAGAGAAAGAGGGAGTGAGGGAGAGAGGGAGAAAGGAATAGAGAGAGAAAGAGGAGGAGGAAGATGAGAGAATAAAAGAGAGTTGCTTTATTCCAGGGTTGATTTAAAAACATATATAGTTAATTTTTTCTAGTATGTATTTCTGATACATGAAGAACATTTAAAAATTCACCAATGGGATACAAAATTGCATCTTAGTGCTTCTAACATGATGCTGAAAACATTTA